>RXPK01003324.1:0-35225 GCA_004143645.1 Protaetia brevitarsis
TCTAGGAAATAGTTATTTTCGCTGGTGCGGCAAGGTTGTATCGTCAGTTGCAGTATATTTCATAATATTAACTTATCTAAGAGTATGTTTGTGAAATATCTATAGGGGAGGGTGGGGCAAGATGGAGCCACGAGGCATGATGAACTCGTCTAATACAAAAACGGCAGTAACATGCATAATAGCAGTCTAATATTACAAGTGCTGTTTTAATATTTGTTGTATGTCACTTTACTATCGTATAAAAGTTATTGCTGTTTGTGCGGAATTTGCAATTTCAGAATTTGTTATTATTTTGATGTGAGTTCAACAGCAATATGGAAGCATAAGTAATTATTTAAAAACATTTTTTTGCGCTTATTAATTGCATTTGCAGATTTCTATATGTGTTGTTCGTTATTTAATATTTAAGTTATTACAAAACCAGAAATGTCAAAGAGCAAGGTGGGGATTGGTACGGGGCAACGTGGGGACATCTTATCTCCTCTCAGTCTGGTCGTTGTGCTGGATTCATTATGCTTTCTGAAAAAATGCTATTTCTCATGTTAGGAATAAGTAAGGGTCATCAAAGCGTAACAAGGAAAGCAAATCTAACGCCTACATTAAAAATCTGCTAAAGAAATAGAAGTCTGGAGAAACCCTAAGGCACTAAAAATGCTGACGAACAGTTAAGGAAAAAAAATAGAAGACAAAAAAGAGATAAGAGCCGAATTTTGTAAGGAAAGCAAGTGATAGATTTTTAGAGAACGTAAGGAATAATCAGTTCTTCGTTGGGAGGATGACCTCAAGTAGTATGAAAGGGAAGATTGATACAATGCATGGAGGCGAGGTTAGTCATGGCTATGCCAATAAGTGGATAGTTCATTTTCTATTGTCTCAATTGTGAAGATTTAAGTTTAATATTCTTATGTTATTGTCTTTTTTTATTTATAGTTCCGCTTTAAGAGTTTAAAGCTTTGTTCCCTGCATTTTTTAAGAATATTTAAGAACTATTTTTTTTTTACAATTACTAGATGTTGGTACGACCCATCTTACTGAACCATCTTGCTCCATGGTGGGCAAGATGTGTTTACGCATTTCTTTTCAAAATTTCTACAAATATAGAGTACCATCGAAAAATTGTATTTATCATCAGCAGATAAATGTTTAAGATTAAAAAGCGATTAGAACCTTGTATATCAATTTCAATCCTGATGCAGTGTTCTAAAGTTATGTTCTCATCTGCTCCACCTTCCCTACGCTTTTTTTTGCTAAAATTTCGATCAAAATTTATGTTTCGCCGATATTCCGAAACGGCTACCGCTAGCCAGAATGAAATCTGTCGAAAACGCATCCACAGTGACTATACGTTAAGGGTTACGACGCTTTACTAGCGGCCGCAGACGGCTATCTTGTCACGAAAAATAAAAAAGAAAGCGACTTTTTTCGTCTTTTCAACATAACTCCGGAACGACAGCAGCTAGAGGGTTCGGCTCGGTCTCAAAAAATGCGGCTCGATGAGGGGAATAGGGGGGGGGCACAAGTAAGAACCGAATCCACCCAGGGGTCGAAAAATACGGAAACTTTAACCGATTTTCAGCACATTTTTGCGATATCTCGGGAAACGATAGAGATATCGAGTTCCGCTTTCCCGCATTCGCTTTCCCGCTAAATACGCTTCTGATAGTCCATGTTAGAAGGCTCTAGCGTCGATTTTAATTTTCTTTAACCTCAAATATCTCGGAAACAGTTAGAGATATCGGATCGTGCTTTTTATCATTCGATTCGCCGTCACGATGCGCGGTCTAATGGACTAACACACAAAGGCTCTAGGGACCATTTTATCTCAAAAATTTGACTGAAATATTGCGGAAACGGTTAGAGATATCGGATCCTGCTCTTTATCATTCGATTCGCCGTCACGATGCGCGTCTAATGGACACCCGCAAAGGCTCTAGGGAACCATTTTTTATTTCCGAAACTTTGACCTCAAATATCTTCGGAAACGGTTAGAGATATCAGATCGTGCTTTATGTAGTTCGATTCCTCGTCGGAAGACGCGTCTAAAGGTCACCTCGCGGACGCCGGTAGCGTCGATTTTAAGTTTCAAAATTTGAACGTCATATCTCGAGAACGGTAAGGCTAGGAGGACGCGCGCGGCGGCATTCGATTCCCGCGAAAAGACGCGTATTTTGATGTGTAATACGTTGGGGTTATCTCAAGGTTTCGGTGATTTCTTACCGATTTTTGCTAAAATTTTCGATCGAAATTTACGTTTTTTGCCGATATTTCCGAAACGGTTACCGATAGCGCGTTGGCGCTGCCAGCAATGGAATCCTCGTCGAAAACGCGTCCGAAGTATACAACAACATTGGGTTTCGATGTTATCTAGCGGCTCTGGACGCTATCTCGTGTCCCAGGATAAGAAAACGGCCAAGAAACGCGTGTTTTTTTCGTTTTTTTAACATAACTCCAGAACGACAGTAGCTAGAGGGTTCTGCTTGGTCTCAAAATATTCGCATCGACCACGCGAATATTGAGCACCGCACTAGAACAAAATCGGAGCGATAGTTTCCCCGAAAAGTAACGATTTATGGGTGAAAAATAAGGAAATTAACGATTTTCAGCACATTTTCGCGAATATTTCGGAAACGGTAAAAGATATCGAGTTCCGGTTTTGAGCATTCGATCCCCGTCGCAATGCGCATCTGATAGGCTATACTAGAACGCTCTAAGCGTTGATTAATCTCAAAAACTTTAACCTCAAATATCTCGGAAAGGTATAAGATATCGGATCGTGCTTTTTATCATTCGATCGCCGTTACGATGCGCGTCCGATGGACTATACGCAAAGGCTCTAGGGACCATTTTTATTTCCGAAACTTTGACCTCAAATATCTCGGAAACGGTTAGAGATATCGGATCGTGCTTTTTATCATTCGATTCGCCGTCACGATGCGCGTCTAATGGACTACGCGCAAAGGCTCTAAGGACCATTTTTTATTTCCGAAACTTTGACCTCAAATATCTCGGAAACGGTTAGAGATATCAGATCGTGCTTTATGTAGTTCGATTCCTCGTCGGAAGACGCGTCTAAAGGTCACCTCGCCGACGCCGTAGCGTCGATTTTAAGTTTCAAACTTTGAACGTCCATATCTCGAGAACGGTAAGTGCTAGGAGGACGCGCGCGGCGGCATTCCATTCCCCGCGAAGAGACGCGTATTTTGATGTGTAACACGTTGGGGTTATCTCAAAGTTTAGATGATATTTTACCGATCTTTGCTAAAATTTTCGATCAAAATTTTCCGCCGATATCTCCAAAACGGTTACCGATAGCGGGATGGCACTGCCAGATATGGAATCCTCGTCGAAAAACGCGTCCGACAGTATATAATACGTTAGGGTTACGGCGCTTTCTAGCGGCACAGAACGGGATATCTTGTGCGAAAATAAGAAGAAACTTTTTCTGTTTTTCCGTGTCCAAAAATGTACAAAATAAACTGATTTATTTTAAAATTCATTTTAAAAGTTTAATATTTTTTTTAGGTTTTTGGAACAAGTAAAAACTTTTTATAAAAATCCTTTTTAAAAACCATATAGTAAAGCAGCTTTTCTCTTGTCACATGTACTGCGAAATTGACATGATTGTCTAACTGTTTCTTCTTTTCTCCCTTAGGAGTTCAAAAATAGAAATTGAACGATTAGTGAATGAGTAGCAGTGATTCCGAATTTGCTTTCTAACATTTCCGGCACAAGCACTAATAAACGAGGTACTCTCAACCAATGATACAAACTTCTCACTATCTCTATAGCATCATCATCATCATTATTGCAGTTTGAAGATATTCCAACTTCCTATAACTGTCTGATTGTATAAGGGTAGCGTCAAGTTCCAAAAATTGGTGGTGCTTACGTTGATGAGGGGCCAAATGCAGGAATATCTCACCGGGGGCGGCATTATTCAGATTAACGTCAGCACTTTCGTGTCTGTAAGTAAAAAGCATGTGTTGTATACTTGCGATTTTGTTGTATAAAGTAACACCGTTTTGACTATGTAGTTCTCCTATTTAACAGGTAATCAGGTTATCATTTTCGATTTACACCTTATTGAGGAATACAATCTATAAATAGTTATTGGGTTTTAATGATTATAAGTGCACTTGTATTTAAATTATGTGTCATTGAGTCAATATTTAATAAAATTCATTTCGAACATATAAGTTTGTATCATTTACGTCGAAATAACGCAAAACGTTAAAAATAACATAACGTATGACACGCAAACGGCATCATAATGGTTGCAATGATTTTCCATATGTTGTATCACTGTACGTTATCCGATGTGTTGAAATTTCAAACAGCTGGCGGAAGATCTAAATGTTACATTGAGACGGGTAGGAGGCAATGAAACAGCTGACACGTTAGCAAGGGGCGCTAGCGAACTACCGTTCTTAGGTCCAAAACCAACGTGTAGTAGCTCATATGACAGCAACAAAATATTTATCAGGTTCCAACTTGCAACCGCTCCCTTTTGATGGACTCGCCGGCCAGAACACTGAAAATCTCTAGAGCTTCGTCCGATGAGGAATGAGCATGACAGATTGAGATACTCACAGGAATCTAACTGGGGCACTGCGCACTAAATAAACACATGTACCGCATGGGGCTAGTGAACTCTCCCCTGTGCAGAAAATGTGGGAGCGCGTAGGAAATTTCTGCTCACGAATTTCCTACGCATTCCCACACTTGTCAACTGTCCGGCCGTGGACGTGGAGAGGCAGACGCATTTTGGGGTCGATCGGTTGGCCGAACCCAGAGTCGACAAGTTAATTCTCAGCCAGATTGAGAACTTTCGTGATAGGGTGCAACTTGACTGAGAGGGCTAAAATGGACTTGGGAGCGCGATAGGTCTTTCTCGCCAAGTTACCTTCTTCGGATTACACCCGCCCATAGATAAAATAAAGACGAAATCCCCAAACCACACAACAGAATCAATAATTAATAATAACAGTCTCATAGAAGATGTGTGTTAGATTATGTTGAATGTATGGTCGGTGCTGTGAAGTAAAACCCCGTTTAAATTCATAAGTGAAGTGTTTTTCTTTATTATCATCTTTCGAGGCAACACAAGGAGAGACAAAGTTCGAAACGAGGTAGTAAAAACAGATTTAAAACCGATCATTGGATTGGACAATTCAATTGGACACTTAATTCGACTGGAGAACCAGAGGCAAACAAAACCGCACAGGAACAGAGCAAGAGGGAGATCATGTAAAAGTGGAACAACGTGATGAGTTAGTGTTTTGAGGGAAGAGGCTTGCTAGCAAAGAACAAGAAACGTTGGGTAAATTTGTATATCAGTGAAAGTATTAAACACCTTACATCTTGGGGTATATATAAGGCTATCATATAGGTCACCCACTTTTTAAAAGCTGGTATTCCTACGTCGTCAAAATTATAGTCAAAATAATAAAAATCTTCTTGTGTGTGTTCTCATTTTATTAATTTTAAATAGTTTTTTTTTTTTTAATTTGTTTTGTGTTTCTTTAAATTTCGATGTTAATGTAATTAACTGTAATTTGATGAACTTCTTCGGTTGCCCCAATGGATCTAACTTATTAACTCTACTTATTTCTACTGATGAAGCGAACAAACAATCTGCGAAATATAGAGAATTGTAACGAATGAGTTGCTGATTTGCCGTAATTATACAGACCGCATACCTGACTATTTTCCATTCTTTCAATAATAATAATAATATATTTTGGTCCTGTTGACTACATATGAGCATAGGATACGTCATAAAATACATAACAACACTTTAAAAATCTTAAATAATATAAATCAGGGTGTTTAAAAATTCACAAATATACAGGGTGATTCTCAATATATGCGACAAACTTTAAGCTCTGATTCCTGGAGTTATTTTGATCATAAAAGTTCATAAGAACATATATCCAAAATCGCTCACTTCTAACGTTGTACAATGTTTAATAGGAAGTTAACATAATTAATGTTTTTATTATAAATTAACAAAATAATTAGTAAAACAAAATTAACTTATACTAACTGTTGAAAATGACCGCCCCCAACTGCAATACAAGCTTCTATCCTCCGTCGTATTGACTGGCGAGTCCGTTCCAAAATACCAGGGGTGTTTCGAATTGTTTGAAAAGCTGCGATAATACGATTTCTCAGTTCATCGACATTTTCAATGGGATCGTATAAACTAATGATTTAAGGTGACCCCAGAGAAAAAAGTCCAAAGAATTTAAGTCTGGAGACCGAGGAGGCCACGGTTGTGGACCTCCCCGTCCTATCCACCGATCTGGATACGTATTGTCCAAAAACTCGCAAGCAACTAAACTAAAATGCGCTGGAGCGCCGTCATGCATAAAATACATTTATAATCTTAATTGCAACGGAACTTCTTCCAGCAGTAGTGGCAGCTCCTCTTCAAGAAAATTGCGGTATACCTCGCCATTTAACCGCATCGATAAAAAATGTGGACCTATCAAGTGATCTCCAACAATTCCGGCCCACACATTGACATGAGAATTGATGTTGATGACGGGCATTCACTAGTTCGTGCGGATTTTCTTCGGCCCATATGTGATTATTATGAAAATTAATGAAAGTAGCCTCGTCGGTGAAGAATATTTGAGCCAAACAGTCAGGATTTTGTGCGATTTTGTGTTTTGCATCCATTGACAAAAAGCCACTCTTTGCGGAAAATCTGCCGGCAAAAGTGCCTGCACCCGTTGAATGTGATATGGATACAACAGTTGATCTTTCAATATTCTCCAAACTGTGGCCTGACTAATGTTTAAAGCAAAACGCAATTTTTCTGGTGCTTATACTAGGATGTTCCTCAATTTCATTTAGTACCATTTCTTCATCTTGTGGAGTTCTCACTGTAGATGGGTACCCGTTATCAGTCGTCCGTTTTTTTAAATTTCCCGTTTCACTAAGACGTTGGTGAAGACGGGCAAATATTGAATGATGCGGGATGATACGCTTCGGGGTATCGTTCTTCATAAAGACGTCTAGCAGCAAGCGAAATTCCATTGGCAATACCGTAAACGAAATGCATATCACACATCTCAGCATTCGTGTACCTAATTCATTTTAGAAAGCAGATACTGACAATAAACGGAATGAATACTCTGACAACTATTGACAAATATTGAAATGACAAATAAACAATTCCCTCTCAACACAATAGTTTTTGAAGAACCAACTGTAATATTATATCGTGTTAGTCATAGTTCATAATTTATTATAAATTAAACATTCAATAACTTTAAAACCAAACCGTTTTTGGACATATACTCATATGAACTTTTATGATCAAAATAACCTCCGGAATCAGCTCTTAAAGTTTGTCGCATATATTGAGAATCAGCCTGTATAATACCAAAAACAGAATAAAAGTAAAGTTATAGGATCATCCATATATTCATTTAATGAGTAATAACTTTTAGCGAGTAACATTTGTTTTATGTGAGTCTCATACAATTGCAAGAGTAGCCGTTTATATTTATTAGGTGGCTTATTAAAAGTTTTTATGGCTAAGTAACGATGACTTTTCTCACTAAAGGTTAATCTATGTGATGAAATCTCCAGAACACTAGCTTTTCTTGTGTTATACAAATGACAGCGATTTAATTTAGGCAAAGAATTATAGTTTTCGAATAAAGCATACAATAATAACCAAAATATAAAAATGTAATAATAATACTGTTATTATTCCTAAATTAGGAAATAATTCCCTAAAAGTTGTCGAAGATGCTACACCAGCAATTATCCGAGACAGCCCGCTTCTGTAATTTAAAAATTGTCTCAGTATTAATAGGTGAACTTCCCTAAGCGAAAATTCCGTACGAGACCAATGTGTATTAATAAATCCTTATACCTGTATAGTTATTTATTAACACAAATCAGTAAACTTTACAGATTACTAAATTATAAATACTGTACTTCATACAGCATATCCTAAAGAACTTCATATAATTGACTTAATTTGATAAATGAAATCCTTCCAAAGGAACTGATGATAATACAATCGATAAAAATACACCCCGCATTATAACTAATTGTAAGAAACTTTGATTGGGGGGATATCAGAGCATTCAATCCAATTCCCCAGAATTTAGTCGACATGAAGTCCTCGGATGAGGCAGACCTCTTTAAGATTAGCAGGGCTTTACTACAATTCATGGGTGAAACGCATGATCGCACTCCAAGACATATAATTCTTTTTTCGTATATGTAACAGTATCATACTGCTATACATGCTCGCATTTATTATCGTAAATTTCTTTTACATCAACGGAAGCAACCAGATTGAAACGATACAAAGTTTAATTTCAATAATACACGTAAGATAAAATCAGTAAAACTTTGTAGCATTATAACTCACGTGACTTCTTTCCAGGCGCTGTTGAAATATTTCTCGTATATGTACTTTAAACCAGGCATTAAAGAACTGCTACAGAATAGGTTCGAAAGATTCTGGAACTATAATCACCTCGACGAACATGTAATAACTAGCAGAGTGAATATTTACAAACTCACAGAATTAGTCCAAGCTTCAGTGCTTGCCGGTGCAAGCATAGTGGCGTATTTGTACTACTTCAAACCGATATTAACCTTGAATAACGTATTTCCTTTCCAAGCTTGGATTTCTGACGTTATATTCTTGGATGTCACCACGTTGGCTTGCCATTACTACTTCTTCTGCATCGTCATACCTATAGTCATAGGTTATGATACTGTTTATTTGTGCTTGTGCATTCAAACTGTGGCACAAGTCAAGCTCTTAAAGAACAGGATGATGTATTTCCGAGGAGGTAATGAAGCAGATGCTAGTTATTACATTAAGTGTCATCAATTCTTGTTAAGGTAAGGCGAATATAAGTTAAATAATTATTTTAGCCTATAAAGTTTTATTCTATGCTTTACCACACGTTCCAAACGTCAAAATTTAATAAATATCCCGCAATTAATAAATTTAATGCTTTATTAATAGTTATTTAGCACCTTCATGTTGTCGTTTTTATTATTCCTATGTAAGTTATCATAATTTTAATTAAGGCATTATCTTCATAGATGAAATGTTTGCTTATAGAATCTTGTTTCTCTGATGAAGCTGAAAATATACAGTTTAGAAAGTTTAGAATTCATGTAAACAAGGAATCGTTTTTTCAACAATCTTTGGCTGCTTTCCCTGTATACATCTTTAACCCTGATCAATTTAATTATACTTATAAGGGAGTCTGAATCATATAGCAATATTTTTTTTATTAGTATTATAGATGGATTGTAAATTTGGTAATACTTTTTCCGGGAAATTGTAAAATATTTCATGTTGTATTTATTTTTCTTCTTAAGCAAAGTTTTTTTTTTACACACATATTTTTTTTATTTTGTTTTTTTTATCAATGTGGCACTTTTGCCTTTGAAAGACCGATTGAATTCACTAAAAACAAGAAACGACCTATTACCTAAACATGCAACGTTATCTTCCTCTAAAAAGGTGACCTACTTAATAGTGCTTTTTCTATATCTACATAACCTTCCGAAAAACCAAGAATTAGCGACGAATGTCAATCATCCTAAAAAAAAAATCATCAAAATTGAATGGTGGAGGGGCGAAACTTCCCAATTAAATAAGTTATTTGAATGTTTTCTCATGCACATGGTTTTGCATATGTCTGTAACTCTTTAAGTGATTGTACACTCCTCATTACTTCCAGGTTTTTCATATCAATCTTATGTCTGGTATGATTCAACTCCCTCCCATAGCAATAACTTGTTATGTGCTCCTTGAACCTAGTTCCAGTCGCACACTCTTTCTTTGTGCAATGTAAACCTTATTGAAAGTCAAAATCCAACTATAATGAACAATAAAAGATATTCTCATATGATATATTTTAAAAGTAATACCGACTTTGGTCATTGTTGCAGTAAATTTGCTCGCATGAGAAAATTATATTCGTCGAGCTACTATTTCACTATTTTGTGACGCTAATAACTACATGCGTCAGCCTTTTTGAGGTTCTCATGAGGTAAGTATATCTAATATAAGGTGTTTCGTGAAAAAGAATATTTAAAATTTTTAAGTTTTGCCCATAAAATTAAAACTTTTTTTTGATTGATTGATTTTTGAAGCCATCACACTTAGCTGGTCACTGATATACTCCTACATACAATATATTGAAAAATATATGGATATATTAATTTTACAAATAATTGGGTAAATATTCGATTTGAAATAATTAAATTTAAGGGAAATAAAAGAAGAAAATCTTGAAATTGCAAGCAGGCTTTTTTTTATATATACAGGGTGTTTCCTAACCTCCCTGGCAAAATAAATGATGATATTCCTCACCAAATTTTAAGACAAAAATGTGGTATAGATTTTTTTCGAGTGTTGCTTCGTTTTCGAGATACAGGGTGTTAATTTTTTTTTTATTATTATTATTTTTATTTTATTAATTAATGCCAATCGATATTCTAAATGATATTTCTTACCATAATGAGGGGTTAAATAAGAGGTCTCTGTACGTGACAAGGATATAAGTGAATAGTCCTTTAAGATACTCCATACTGTTTTGTGACTCACATTCAACTCTTTCCCGATTTTCCCCGTACTCATGCTTGGAGATTCTTACACAATGTTTAAAAGTTCTTTCCTTTATTATGTTTAACAAATATCGTTAGAACATCGTTTAGTATTAATTAAAAAAAAAAATGGAAAAAAAATTACAAAAATCAACACCCTGTATCTCGAAAACGAAACGATATTCGAAAAAAATTTACACCACATTTTCGTCTTAAAATTTGGTGAGGAGCATCCTCATTTAATTTGTCAGAGAGGTTAGGTAACAGGCCTGTGTAAATAAAATTGTTATGTTACCTTCCAAACCATTTAGTCACAACTCTTGTCAATTAGTGTTTTATAGCCTCCAATTTACTCAATAAAATGGCAACTTAGACCACAGAATAGTCCTGCGGTATCTTCTTCAGAATTGAAAAAAAAAAATGTAAAAAAAATATTCTACAAATGTAATGTCTGATAATTAAAATTATTATTGATTCCTTGCATTTTAAAATGGATTCATTATAAAGTATATTCAAATATATCTGAAAGAAATTGCTAAATTAGAATTCTATCTTGGAACAAAATATTTTCGTATTTCATATTTTTATATTGTTACAACTATTCTTGGATAGATAGCGCTGGCATATATAATATCATTTAGCTTAGCTCTAATCATAATTCGATATATGTATGTAGAAGCATTATCTATTGATAACTTCGTCTTTTATTCCCTTTTTATAGGTGCTTGTATATAATTACTGCCCTTGTGTGTTTACAGAAAAAGTAGCCCTTCAGACATTGTAGCCAAAGCTATAATAATTTGGGTCATCTTTATTCAATTCGCCTACTACACTTTCCCGGCCGAAATGGTCGCATTTGAGGTGAATCTACACGCGTCCTTTTATTTCGTCCGATTTTACATAATAACTTTCGATAATTCTAGCTGTCAGACTTGTCAAATTCTATTTATCTATCGAAATGGTACACCAATACTGCTAGCGTGCAGAAACAATTACTGCTCATGATGGCTAGGTCACAGGATCAATCATATTTTACCGGTGGTGGATTGATAGACATCAATGTGAAGACATTTGGATCTGTAAGATTATCCAATTATTATTATTACCCATGGGTTTTAAATAATATTTTTTGCATATTGTAGGTGTTTCGTACATCATTTTCGTTCTATACGATTTTGAGGAATGTGCTAACTAAATGATTGGTAGTAATTAAATCCCAGTATTAATAGTTTGGATTAAAAGATTTTATTGTAGTTTAATAGTAGGTAATAATAAAACTGTCCTTTAAATACTTATGAATTTTCTTTTTATATTTGAAAACCAACTGTTTTTTCATAATTTATATTTTTCTCTAAACCTTCAAGAAAACTTTGCTGCAATATCATGACGTAAATCTGCTACTATTTTATCAGTAACTGTACCGACTTTATATAAAATAAATTAGTTTCTTTTTGAAAATATATCTAAATAAATATTTTTTTTTGCTATTAAGGCAATTTATTTGTATAAAAGATATAATTTTAAAGAAATAGTTTGATCGCTTCAAAGAAAACGGTAACATTAATCTGAAGTTACTATATCTATTTCAAATAAGGTCTCTTCACATGAAATAATTTTTTTCAAAAATATTTATTATTTCTTTGCGAAAAAGAATCTTCTTTTCTCATATTTTATTTGTTAAGGTAAAACATTACTTGCTTATCTCAGTCATCTTCTATAGAAGGCAATTATTTTCATGGATGTAATAACTTTTTCCTTTTTGGGTCACTATTTGCGAATATAGAATCACAAACAAGATGGCGCGATTAAAACGGAAGAAGAGTATTAAAAAAAAATGGCATTTTGCAACAGATATTTGTGTTCAAAGCCTTTTGTAGTGCTGAATTCGATTCTTACAAGAGTTTTTAGAAAAATAAAATGGAGGATTCAATATTGAAGAGAAAATTTTGAAATATAGGAGACATTTTGCAACAGACGTTCGTATGCAAGCGTTTTTGAGGTGCTAATTTGATTCTGATATTAGTTTTTTGGTAAAATAAATGGCGGACGCAATTGGGCAGAGATTTTGAAATATAAAAGAAAAGCAATTTTTTTTGAGGCTTGAGAATTATGCAATTTTTTAGGCACTATTTGCGAATATAGAATAATACATGATAGCGCGACTAATGGAGGAATATTATTAAAAAATGACATTTTGCACAGACATTTGTGGGTGTTTGGATGTTGCATTTGATGCTGAAAATATTTTTGGAAAAAAAAATGGCGAATAGTGGGAAAAAATTGAAATATAGGGAAACGCAACTATTTTTTAAAGCGTACTTATGGGATGTTAAAAAGGGAAAGGGATGGGAAAGGGAATGGGAAAGGGAATGGAAGGGAATGGGAAGGGAATGGGAAGGAAGGAAAGGAATGGGAAGGGAAGGGAAAGGGAAGGGAAGAATGGGAAAGGGAATGGGAAGGGATGGGAAATGAAATGGGAAGGAATGGGAAAGGAAAGGGAAAGGGAATGGAAAGGATGGGAAGGGAAAGGGAAGGGAATGGGAAAGGGAATGGAAAGAATGGGAAAGGGATTGGGAAAAGGGAATGGGAAAGGGAATGGAAAGGGAAGGGAAAGAAAATGGGAAAGGGAATGGGAAAGGAAAGGAAAGGGATGGGAAGGGAATGGAAAGGAAATGGGAAAGGGAATGGGAAGGAAGGGAAAGGGATGGGAAAGGAATGGGAAAGGGAATGGAAAGGGAATGGGAAAGGGAATGCGAAAGGGAATGGGAAAGGGAATGGGAAAGGGAAATGGCAAAGGGAATGGGAAAGGGAATCGGAAAGAGAATATGGAAAGGGAATGGGAAAGGGAATGGGAAAGGAAGGGGCATGGGAAAAGGGAATGGAAAGGAATGGGAAAGGGAATGGGAAAGGAAATGGGAAGGGAATGGGAAAGGGAATGGGAAAGGGAATAGGGGAAAGGGAATGGGAAAGGAGAATGGGAAAGGAATGGAAAGGGATGGGAAAAGGAAATGCGGAAGGGAAATGGGAAAGGAATGGGGAAGGGAATGGGAAGGGAATGGAAAAGGGAATGGGAAAGGGAATAATGGGAAAGGGAATGGGAAAGGGAATGGGAAAGGGAATGGGAAGGGAATGGGAAAGGGAATGGGAAAGGGAATGGGAAAGGAATGGGAAAGGGAATGGGAAAGGAATGGGAAGGGAATGGGAAGGAAATGGGAAAGGGAATGGGGAGGATGGGAAGGAATGGGAAAGGGAATGGAAAGGGAATGGAAAGGAAGGGAATGGGAAAGGGAATGGGAAAAGGGAATGGGAAGGGAATGGGAAGGGAATGGGAAAGGGAATGGAAAAAGGAATGGGAAAGGGAATGGGAAAGGGAATGGGAAAGGGAATGGAAAGGGAACGGGCAAAGGGAATGGGAAAAGGAATGGGAAAGGGAAGGGAATGGGAAGGGAATGAGGAAAGGGAATGGGAAAGGGAATAGGGAAATGGAAATGGGAAAGGGAAAGGAATGGAAATACGAAAAGGGAAAAGCAAATAGGGAATGGAAAAAGGAAAAGGGAAAAGAAATAGGCAAAGGGAAAAGGGAACAGGGAAAGGGAAAGAGAATGGAAAGGGAAGAGAATGGGAAAAGAGAATAGAAGAAAAAGAATAGGGAAAGGGAATGGGGAAAGAAAATAGGAACAGGAAATGGGAAAGGGAATAGGGAATAAGTAGAGAAAATAGGGAAAGGGAATGGGGAAATTGAATAGGGAAAGGGAATTGGAAAAGGGGAAAGGGATTAAGGAAAGGGAATAGGGAAAGGGAGTAGGGAAAGGGACTAGGGAAAGGGAAAAGGAATAGGAAAATAAGGAAAGGGAATAAGGAACAGGGAAGAGAGAATAATAGGAAACGGGAATAGATAAAGGGAATAGAGATACGGAAAGGGACAACGAAATGAGAAAAAAGGAATAGGGAAAAATACTATTTCTATTCTATCTATTACTAAATTGATGTTTACCGTATGTGAAATACCTGCCTACATCGAGTCAGCCAATGACAAAAAAAAAATCTATATAATAAGCAGACAATATAGATAGAGGAATAAGCACTGAAATATATATAGCTTATTAAAACAAAATGTATCAGCTGTGTTTTCCTCGCTTTTTTTGTGCTTTATCTAACAAGCGTCTAATATAACTTTTTGTCGAGCAACGTAAATCAATGAGTTGTCAATATTATGGAATTTACGTTGGCTATAAATATGATCTCGCGAAGGATAAATAAAAACTAATAAATATAAAAATCGTCAAATTGGAATTGTAGTTATTATTATGAGAGTGGATCATTTTATTTAAACGCAGAATATTTATATAATTAGCCCTAAGTAAAATAATCTCATATTCGGTGTCTTCAAGAATCACGTGTATATAATACGTACAACAAAAACTTTTCTACAAAAGTTGTGCAGAATTCAATGCTGCATAACCTAAAAATATTTTCAACTATACAGGGTGTTCCAAAAGTAAGAACCAAAGTAAACTACTTAAAACGTACTGCACATTATAAAAGATGATTTTCAAGTGAATGGACCGACTTCAAAAAACCACCTTCCTCAAGTACCACCTTCCTTTACTCCTAGATGCGCAGCATCTAGTCATAATTTATATTTTTCTCTAAACCTTCAAGAAAACTTTGCTGCAATATCATGACGTAAATCTGCTACTATTTTATCAGTAACTGTACCGACTTTATATAAAATAAATTAGTTTCTTTTTGAAAATATATCTAAATAAATATTTTTTTTTGCTATTAAGGCAATTTATTTGTATAAAAGATATAATTTTAAAGAAATAGTTTGATCGCTTCAAAGAAAACGGTAACATTAATCTGAAGTTACTATATCTATTTCAAATAAGGTCTCTTCACATGAAATAATTTTTTTCAAAAATATTTATTATTTCTTTGCGAAAAAGAATCTTCTTTTCTCATATTTTATTTGTTAAGGTAAAACATTACTTGCTTATCTCAGTCATCTTCTATAGAAGGCAATTATTTTCATGGATGTAATAACTTTTTCCTTTTCTTGATGTGAAACACCAAAAGTTTTTTGTTTCAATGTCTGGGTGAATTTTTAATAGAAAACGCTTGAATTAATTCCAACGTGCATGTAAGTTGTTTCAGATATTCCATGTTAGAATTGTAGCACAGTGCATGACGGACTTTAAAACATTAAAATAACACCAAACAGATTTTTTAATATGAATTAATGCCACCTAATTTCAAAATAACAAAGAAATAGAACCATGTGTGACAGAGTACCATGTCAGTTCTGCCTATACGTTTGACTTGAACCAGAACGTTCAAAGTTTACGCATGCGCACATTACTTATTTCCTTACCACTTAAATATCACTTTATTTTTGACTGTAAATTTCCAAATTGTAAGAAATTTTAAGCTTTTCCCGAGAGATATTAGTATTCGTCTTAGTAATATTACAATGTTAGAGATTTCTTTCTAACAAGGAAACGCCGGGAATTGTAATTCGCAGATTCTAGTAAAACTTCCCCAGTTTGTAGGCCCTATGGAGTGTTATTCAAGGACACTTTCTGTTGCTGTGGAACTTCAACTTTTAGGGGTGCAATTTGACTTTGAAATCCGCCTCAAATTTCGTTTATCAAAAATAACTTTTAAACGGTGAGAGATAGAAAAAAAGTTTAAATGGAGGATTTATAGCGTTCATGTAGCCCTATCGGTTGATATAGCTATTTAGATACAGGGTGTTACAATAAGCATGGAACGACATACGTTGTGCTTATTTGATAGAATTTCAGAAATCGGTTATAAGTACGCACGCTATTTGGCATCGAGTGCTGTATATAGAGCTGATTTGTATATAGATTTGATTTGATTGTACTGCCAAACAATTTATCTAATGTCGATGCTATCAATGAGTATTTCATCAGTTCTAATTCTTGTTCAGACGCGGACGAAGAACTTATTAATGTGTACAATAATAGCGTACTAACAGACAACCGTTTTTCTTTTGTTTTAACAACAGTTGCGGAAATTCAGTCTATACTTCTATCATTGAAGTCTACTGCTCTCGGAACTGACAGAATCTCTCTTAAAATGATAACTTTATGTTGCCCGTTTGTGCTGCCTGTTGTCACACATCTTGTAAATACATGTCTACTGGAGGGTGTATTTCCTGACGGTTGGAAGAATAGTATTATCACACCAATTCCAAAGGTCAACAAACCTACTAGTTTTAACGATCTCAGACCAATATCTATTTTACCTCTTCTATCTAAACTGATTGAAAGAATTGTGGATCAACAAATTCGTCGTTACTTACATGTGGTGCCGGTGTTGCCGGTGCAGCAGTCTGGTTTTCGCTCTGGATACGGTTGTGCCACCGCACTGGCACACGTTATCGACGAGATATTTACTGCTACTGATAATAATTTAATTACTGTACTGATTCTTCTTGATTATTCAAAAGCTTTGACACACTTAATCATGCTTTACATCTCTCTATCTTAGCTACTACATTGGTTTTCAGAAAATACTATCAACTTTTTTCGTTCTTATTTGAGTAACCGCACCCAACAAGTGGCTTATGATGGATCCTTATCAGTGCCTCTCGTTATAAAGTCCGGTGTTCCTCAAGGAAGCATACTAGGACCACTCCTGTACACTATTTATAGTTCTAATATTATCAAATGTCTTAGGTTTTGTAAATATCACATGTATGCTGATGACACCCAGTTGATTTATTCTTTCGCCATCTAGTGGTGTTGAAGAAGCTGTTTCCATATTAACGCTGATCTTTCGTCCATAGTTTTGGAATCTTTGCGCCATTCTCTTCTAATTAACCCTAGTAAATCTACAGTCATGGTTTTTGGTCGTGCTAAACAAAGGTTAGCGATTATAGACAAAATTACAATTAACTATTTCCGACAAAATATTAACTAACTCTGAATGCACCCGTAATCTCGGTCTACACCTTGATTATAAATTGCGGTTTAAAGGACATGTCTCACATCTCATTAGAAGAGCTTACTGTAATTTGAGAATTCTCTACGGTAGTAGAGACTGTTTAGACAGAAGCCTTAGAAAGAAACTTTGTGAAACGCTAGTGCCTCTCTACTTTTAATTTTTTGTAGTTCTATATACTATCCTTGTCTTGATTACTGCGATAGAATGCATATACAGCGTGTTCAGAACGCTTGTTTAAGATTTATTTACGGATTCGGCGCTATGATCATGTCTCCCATGCGCTTAAATGGGCGAGAATGGATGAACATGTCTACTAGGGTAGAAATATCACTCAACTAACATTTTACTATAAATCTAAATTTACTATAAAAGGCCTATCTATCTCTACAATAGACTAAATTTCGAACCGACGTTCATACATTAAATATTCGTTTCAAAGACTATTATCGCCTCCCATGCATCGCCCTCCAGTTGTTTAGGCGTTCCTTTCTTATAATGTTGTTAAAGTTACAATTCCCTTTCGGCTGATCTGCGGTCCCTTCCTCCGCCATTATTAGTCCGCAAATTGCGGGATAAATACTTGAATACTGATCGTTAATCTTTGTCATAAAAAGCACCGTGTTTTTTCTTTTTCTGTCTCTCTGTTTTGTTTTGTTGCAGCTTTAAAATTTTACTATACATCGTTCATACTGATACCTATTAACTTTGCATGTTGTAATTGATTGTAACTGGTTTGAGAGGAAGAGCAGCTACTTTTACAGCAGCTGATCTCAAACCTTTTGAGATTATAGGCGCGGTCTCTTTTTAAATTTTAGTTTATTTTATAAGTTAATACTTAGTTAGTAGTATACTTTGTACTCGCTTATCTCTCAATAAATATGCTATTATTATTATTATTATTATTTAAATAATTATACAGGGTGTTCACAAAAATATGAATTTTTTCATATTTCCTTACTCTAATGAGATACTGTACATAATGTTATGTGGTTGTATTGTATGTTAAAAGCTAATGTAACATTATACCAGGCGTTAAATGTCTATATGTTAGTTTTATATATTTAGTTATATTTCTTATTTTTTGAAACTGTTCCACCAAAGCAAATTGGATAAAATGTTCACACTATAAAGCTGGTACGTAGAAGCATATTTGACGAAAGTTTGGTGATTGTGCTCGATAGGATGACCCTTTTTCTGAGGGTCCCAAAAATATTTTAATTTTTTTTCAACTAGTTAAAATTGTCACAGTGGAGTCCAATTTTTTTGAATGCGAGTACTAGTCAAACAAATTATTTCTATAAAATTTAAAATAGATTGGTTAAAAGGAGACGGAGATAAAAAATAAAATAGTTTGGGAATTAAGTGCTTCTATCAAACCCCCTATCAGATGTAGAGCGCTCAAATTTTGCACAGGACATTACGTCCATAAAGCGCAAGTTTTGTATGGGTTTTCAATTCGATACCGTCGGAGGCACTTTTCACTGGTTTACCCTTTGTTTGAAATCCTAAGTCATTATTCATAACTATCACCTAAATAAAGAAAATCCTTTAACTGGAAAGCTGAAATAATCCACCAGAATTCCCAAATATCTACCTAAAAAGCTCTCGCACTATTAATAGATCACTGAATCCGATTTGCAATCCTTTTATAGGGACTTTCACCTTCCAGATCGATCAGGAAATCGACAAATTATAAAAACCAACATCTTAACGCATTATCTGTCATAACCCTAACAGCCAGATATATTACATAGATATTTTTAAAAATATATTTTATAAATATTTTTCGTGAGAGGTTTTTGAATATATTTTTCATATTTTTTTCTAAATATAGATAAAATATTCAATTAAAATATTTATTCCTATTTTTAAAATTAATGTTAAGCGCTATATGTTTTTAAAATATTTGTAAAATATTATTTATATGAAAATTGAGATTTTTTATGCAATCTATTTAATTTGTCAAAATGGACTAAAATTGTTTTTGGTTATTTAGAATGTATAACGTCGATAACGAGAAGTTGAAACATACATAGAGTTGTCTAAAAGGCAAGAACTTGTTTTTTCACACTTACCATACAAGTTAATAATCAATAATTCTGGCATCTTTTAAGGCATACTGAAGGTTTATCAAATTAATCACTATTTTTTAATTGAAGTGTTCTAAATAAAAAACAAACGTATTTATTATCATTTTATTTGAATAAGTCAATAAAAATGAAAAATACTCATTTTTATGTCTAGCCTTGGCTGGTGCCAGGTACAACCCTATGGCTTTTTTCATATCTCTCATGGCGTTTCCTTGCGGCCTCTAAAACAATGCCAATTGTACTAGATCATACCATGATAAAACATCGTACAACATTATCAACACCTACTAATACATTTGGCAGCATTTACAATAAATTGGAGTGGGTAGCTACATTCTAATACTTACGATACTTATTTTTACTTTATTTCATAATATTTAAAAACATTCTACGTACAAACAATAAAACAATACAACGTATTCTAACCTCTATTTGAGGTTATAACGCTTATCTACCGAGATGAATCTCTTAAGCAAATCAACTAGCAATTTATCTGGTAGATGCAGTACATATATGATGCATAAAATTCCTACAATTATATTATTAAACGATTTCTGTACATAGCGATATTGAGCATTCTAATTATCTTATAAATGCCATGACGAATCAAGTGTACTGCGTACCGAGCAATGCATAATTCAGAATTGTTTGCAAATAATTTTTAATTACTATTTCAGTATGCAGTAGCTTCAATTATATTAATAATGGAAGATCTGTGGAGCTTAAATTGGCATTTAATTTGTTAAAGATGGTACAAATGTGGATTATATATTTTAATGAAAGTTTTAAAACGAAGAGCAACAAAAAGCGCATGACATTCAACATACTGTGACAGTAAGTAAAACTCACATAATGTTAAATTGTGAATTTCGCCGAGTTATATATAATATAGACAGAGATAACTTCGTAAAAGAACTGCTAATAATTAATACCTACCAGTAGAATACTTCAATATCATACAGCCCCACATTATACCGATTATAAGAGCGCAAACGTTCGTTGTACTTCGCGGAAGTCAGTCGACATGAACTTCTCAAACGAGATAGACCTTTTTAAAATCAGCAGGATTTTACTACAACTCATGGGCGAAACATATAATAAAAACACACTAAAGCGTATAATATTCTTCCGAATATTTAACAGCGTCATAATGGTATACACAAGTTTATTTATTACTGCAAATTTCTTTTATGCATCCGGAGGAAATCATGTTGAGACGATGCAAGGTTTAATATTAGTTACACATGTAAGGCTAACAGATTTATATATAATTACTCAACAATTAAAATATATGTATGATTGAATCATTTCAGACTTTATTAAAATATTTATTGTACATATACTTCAAACCAGGCATACGAGAACTGTTACAGAACAAACACGAAGAATCTTGGGCCTATCAAGACATCGATAATCACATCATAGGCTGCCATAATAAAGATGTCTAAAACCACGGAGTTGATACAAAGTTTTTGTGCTTTTAGCTATGAGTATTACGCGCTATTTTGTACCTCTTCAGACCGATATTAACTAGGAATAATCCGTTTCCATTCGAAGCTTGGGTTCTGGTGTTATAATTATGGATGTGATAACACTAGCTTGTCTCTATTACTTTTTCTGCATTGTAATCCCGATAGTATTAAGTTATGATTCTATCTATTTGTGTTTGTGTATTCAAACCGTGGGACAAGTGAAGCTGTTAAAGAATAGGTTGAGATATTTTCAAGGAAGTGTTAAAGCGGATATAAGTTATTATATTAAGTATCATCAGTTCCTGTTGAGGTAAGATCTAAATGTAATTAATGTATTTAATGTGCATACATCAGTGTTCCATCCAAGACTGGGTCTTTAATTGCAGCTATATTTTTGATCTTAGGAAAAAGTTTTTCCGACAAAAGTTTGACAGAATTCAATGCTGCTTAACGTAAAAATATTTTTGACTATACAGCGTGTTCCAAAAGTGGGAGGACGTATACTTACTCCGTTATTTTTAATGGAATGCCCTACATATTATTCCATTTTTAAATATGATGAAGAAAAATAACATCATTTTATATAAGCTAGGTACTATATGTCTATCTGTAATAACAACGGTGTTATTTACGCTTTTGTAAAAAGTGGAGCTGATTCTCTAAACTTTCGGTTAAGGCAGCTTATAGTTTTTATATGCGTTTGTTTAGATATTCATATTTTAAATATTATAAACAGATACATGTTTAGCTTGATGCAACAGTGAAACTAAAATCAACATAATTATATACAGGTGTCCACTATAGTCTTGAATATTTGTTCAACTTTAGCCCAAGATAACTTGATTTTTTTTAAATAGCCACCCTATTATTGGCTTAGAAATCACCAGTAACCAAATCAAATTTCCCGCAATTATATTTAGTACTTCAACTCAAAGGTATTCAAATAACTATTAATCGAATGCAAATCGTAAGCAAATTCCATGCTTTAATGTTGAAACGTTACTGAAAAATAATTGCGGGAAAATTTGAACTTTGGTTCAACTGGGCATAAAATCAACTTAACTCCAAAACCCTCTTTATTTATGTAAAACATTATGATACCTCATATAAGAATTTGTAGATAATTAATGATTTTAAACAAATATTCTATTAATTTTTAAGTCTGCTTAGTTGGTATATAAACTTTATATAATTGAATAAAGCCTCGAATATTTATTAAAATATGTATTAGTATCAGGTAAAAAAATGTATAAAAATAATGACATAGTTTTTTTTTTAAAAAAGAATGAAATTTAATGATGATTAGCAGAAATAATAATACCTATTTTTAACAGGGCAGGCCATGACAATTATTTCACCAGCATAATAGTTAAACGTCAAAACTGTTTACAAATAATTTTGCATGTAATGCTTTGTCCTTCTTACACCTTTTGTTTATTTATTTTCTTGTTTGATTATTAATATATATTTTATTCATAAATCGTTAAAATAAAAGACTTAATGTTTGTCTTTTTTATAAAAAAACAAATAAATTTTAAACCACAACAAAATATTTAAAAATGGAATAATATAAAGTTTTTCTACTTTTGGAACAGCCTGTATAGTCAAAAATATTTTTTTTTTGGTTATGCAGCATTGAATTCTGTAAAATGTTTGTATAAGAGGCTTTTTCGTCTTCATGATGGGACACATGTACAAATATGTATAACCGAATATATTATAAAAAAAAGTTGATTTCGTTTAGTAAAATATTTTTGTCATGAAATGATGTTTTTTAAAGTATAGTAGGATAAGAGTCTTGAACATAATTTCATTTCTGTTTACACTATAAGTTACAGTGGATGGCTATATATTATATTTCTTAAAAACACCAACCCTAGAAAAAGTCGTAAATTTAGCAAAAAAAAATCATCAATTTATGAAAGATTTCTTTTTAAAAAAAATACCTATATTCCATTTACTTTTTTTTATATGTCAAACATCAAACGTCTACCCTTTTTAATAAAAAAAAAATTATTATTATTTTCAATAAATTTTAATAATATTTTTTCTTGCCTAATTAGAAGCGGACGTAGAATCTTATGTTTTAGCTACAAAATGCCTTCTTTATAAAATATCTAATACAACATTATAAAAATTAATGAAATATGGAAAGCAGTTTTCGGAAAAAAAATTCTTGTTGAAAACTAAAATTAACCATAATGCGAATTTAATAATGGTGGATGACTTGAATTAAAGCAGTGAGCAATTTAATTAAATTTATTCATTTTGGGCCTATAGAAAAAAATTACATACATGGGATTCCTGCAAAATTTGTTGAGAAAGACGAATGTTTTCTGTCTGTTTTCTGTTGAAAACGTTGCCAATATAGCATAAATGAACATACTTCTCTGGACGACCATAAATCGCCAATTTAATCTCCACCACTATTTTAGTACAACTTCACGTAAAGGCATTTAAAATAACTATCAATTAGGACACAAATAGTAGGTAATTTTATGTTTCACCGTTGAAGTTACTAAGGATATTTACGGGCAATTTAAATTCGGCTATGTTGGGAGATTGCTCGAGCTGTTTTTTGTATATTTGTTGCTCTTGTACTAATCTTAATTTTTATTCAAATTTTTTGTGGGTGTACCTACCGCATCATTGACGAAACTGATATCTTTACGATTAAGATGGATTGTATTAGCAATTATGTAATACTAAAATTTCTTCAAAAGCTCTTTCAGTAACCACTTAAGAGAATGCTCAAACCTTTCTGAAACAAATAAAACTGTTCTTTAATTTGTATTGTTATTTAGGTAAGTATCACATTTCCTCAACACAATTTACTTTTTTCTCATTCTACATACAGGCCATTTCCGGCTTAAGAAGATTATATTCGTCGATGTTATTATTCCACTACTTTGTGACACTAATAACTGCATGCACTGCATCTTTGAAGTTCTGATGGGGTAAGTAACTACATAAAAGATGTCCAGAAAAAGAACACACTAATTTTTCTTTTTTTAATTTTAACGCAACTGACAAAGCTAAAGTACTTACATAAATTGCATATACATCCTTCCTCTAGGATTAACTTTGAAAATTTATGTTATACGTTATAAACGGCTATTTTATATTTAAAATTTAGGAAGCAGTCTTTAAAACGAATATTACACTTGTTACGGCCGGCAGTAATACGATCGTCCCATTTAATTAATATTATAAGAACTTTTTTTTTTGTATTAGTTTGCAGTTTTCAGATTGATTATAACTTTATTTCATCGAATGCGAAATGATTCTATTTTCTGCATTTACCTATATTTTAATTTAATTTCAAACCTGGCAGCGCATCTAATTTCAATTATTGCTACTTCTTGCATCATTTCATATTAACTCTTTTCCTTCTTTATTAGACGTAATTTCACAGTTATCTGAACGAATTTTATAGTTTATTTTTTTCACTAATTTAATTCATCCTCATTTAATAAATCACCTTTTTCATGAGTTGATTAAGTTTTCGGTTTCATCAACGCTGATTTGATTCACGTATTCAAATCCGCTTCCGTCCGCTTCAGTTCGCTTAAGACGGTTAAGAAACCGGCCATTATATAGCTCGTGCGTGCTAAGTGTTCGCTCCGTGAAAATTTTAGTTTTTACTGAAACAGTGATGGGATCTTTCACGCGAGGAATATTGTTTAAAAGCGGTTCACGTTTTGTTTACCTGACTGTCAGGAGAGATCCCGTTGAAATGCTGTAGTGCCTGCAAAGTGTTTTTGGTTAGTGGAGTTAGTCGGTATTGTGTAGGCGCCATTTTGGGTTGTTGTCGGAAATATTAGTACTACTATTGCGCTGTATTACCAAATTACCCAGTTAGAGCGAGAGGTTTCTCAAACACCACACAAATCCTACGAGTTCTGAATATCAGCACAAGAAGACCCGTCCATTTTTTTTTACCGAAGCGAGTAACAGCACGATACCACACAACACGAGCTATTTTTGTTTGGATCCCACAAGACTACCTTCTAAAATTCAGCTAAGTGTTAATTTTTAACATTCTTTATATCCCGGCCTATCATAACATTATTTTTATTAGTTCGAGATTATTTGGAAAATTGATCATTTTTAAATTAACCTTTCAAAACAACTTATAGTTGTAATTATTTACAATCATTCAACAGAGTTGTTATATAGTAATGACATCATACTTTTTCTAGCTTCTGCATCTATCCAAGCAAATCGTAATTCAATCAAACCTAGTGCAAGGTCATTGCCTTCGACCTTGACCTACGGGATAAACAGCTGATTGATCCACTCTAGTCTAAATATTAGTTTAATTCAAATTTAGCATAAATCCAAAACGTTTTATTAAATTAGGTAATTGTTAAATCTTAACTTCAGTAATCTGTATCGTTTATTATATTTGTATTTATATACTAATAAAATTTACTTAAATATGTAATGTTATCCAAACATTTATTTCATCTCAATTATCTCAATACAATCACTTATACACCCACGATTGGCTTCGCAAAATCGGAACCCCGTAACACAATATCCACTGATAAAAATGTATGGAAAATTTAGTTGTTTATGTTTAGTGATTTATACCTGAAAAGTCATACACTGATCGAGAAATCTGGAATATTGCATTATATATTTGAGAGCCATATTCCGTGGTAATATACAGCAATAGATAGTGATTTTCTTGTTAAATGACATAAAAACATCATAATTCGTATATAAAAATTAAAGTATGGATCAGTGGTAAATAAATTGCCATTGATTGATGCATAAATTCTTCTTCCAGTGTAAAAGATCGTTGATAATGAAAACTTTTTATAGTGTAATATCCACCTAAGTAAAATTTCACGATCAGCACAAACTTCATTGCAATAAAAAAATCATACACCCTATTTGAAAGAATAAAATGCGATCTTTTTTTTTTCAATTTACAGAAGAAATAGTGCAACTGACATAGCAGCCAAAGCGATAACTATTTGCGCGGCTTTTTTCCAATTCGCTTACTATACTTTCCCGGCTGAAATGATAGCATTTGAGGTGAACCCATGCTTAGAGATATTTTAATTTGATTTCGAGCTGTAATTTTCGAATGTTTTAGTTATCGGATCTGTCAAATTCTATTTATCTATCGAAATGGTACACCAATACTGTTAACGTCCAAAAGCAATTGACTTTTTATGATGACCAAGTCACAGCATCAGTTATATTTTACCGGTGGAGGATTGATAGATATTAACGTGAAGACGTTTGGAACTGTAATGCTATCGAATATTATTTGTGGTTTTTATTAATATTTTGGGTATATTGTAGGCAGTGCGTACTTCATTTTCTTTCTATACGCTTTTGAGGAATATCTTAACTAAGTGATTGTTGTTCTAGGATTATTATAGTACGAAAGTATAGATAGTCTGAAAATAGGTTAATAAAAACAGAGGTTTTAATATAAATGTTGTTTTCATTTTATCCTACTTCTAACTTGAATCATTTCTACATAAATCTTTTACCATCTAGAGAGTAACGTTAAAAAAAATAAAAAAAATAGCTAAAAGAAATATCTGTCTTTAAATTAACATAAATGTTAAATTGAATTATAAAATTAAAGTACCTTTAACAAAAAAAAATAAAAATAAATCGATGGGGTATGGAAACTAAGCTACAGAAGAAAGAAATAATTAAAAAAAAAATAAGCAAAAGAAATATGTCTGTTTAAACAAACATCCTCAGTGACCAACTATATTTATTTCATATTTTATAAATATTTAAAAAAATAATTAAATATTTCTGAATATATAGATAATTAATATAATATGCATAAAATATATTATAGAAAATATATGCAGAAAACATTTAAAAAAATATATGTATAAATAGCAATGAATATATTTTATTGCAAATGTTTTCACCAATATAGTTTAATCAAACTCTGCAAGAATACTTTTGCTCATAGTCTGCTACATATTATTTCATATAAAAAAAAGATTGCAATTTTGCTTCTGTACATCTGGGTGCGTAGGACGAATAATATAACAATGGCGTAAAATATGCATACATATTAAAGTAGTAAGGATTACCTATTTAAAATGATAGTTTAAAGATTAAATTAGATAATATATATCTAATAAGATTTAATTAGTATCTAAGTGCACGCTGTAACACTTTTCTATTAATATATCGCCGTTTTGTGATATATTATTTGTAAATATTTGTAAGTTGGAACGTCAACACAACACCTCTATTCTTAAACTGGCCGGTGTTAACCTATGACTTTAGTACTGTTTATGCGTCATGATTAGGTACATAGAATGCATACGCGCACGTGACGTATACATCAACGTTTCATTCGTATTGTCCGTTACATATGTTATAGTTTATAATAGTATACGATTAGGGCAGAATTAAGGGTCAACTGTCGTAATTAATTGTTCGCGGGTGTGTTTAGCTTTTCGTGGTGACACGACGCAAGCAAAACTTTGAACATGGTCATCGCAATTTAAGAGTAAATTGGAATGCTCAATATCGCTACGTACAGAAATCGTTAATAACATAATTGTAGGAAATTTTATGCATCATATATGTAACTGCATCTACCAGATAAATTGGCTAGTTTATTTGCTTAAGAGATTCCATCCGTAGATAGCGTCATAACGTCAAATAGGGATTAAGAATAACGTATGTGTTATTTATGTTTGTACGTAGAATGTTTTCAAATATTATGAAATAAAGTAAAATAAGTATCTGCTAAGTATTAGAATTAAGCTACCACTCCAAACATTGTTAAATGCTCCAAATGATTAGTAGGTGTTGATAATGTGTACGATGTTTTATTCATGTATGAATCTAATACAATGCCATTGTTTTAAGAGGCCACAAGGAAACGCCATGAGCAGCGCCAATACCTAAGATATGAAAAAAAACCATAGGTTGTACCTGGCACCAGCAAAGGCATAGACTTAAAATTAGTATTTTCATTCTTATTGGCGTAGTCAAAGAAAAATCATAATAAAATACGTTTGTTTTTTATTTAGAACACTTCAATTAAAAAATAGTGATTAATTGAATAAAACCTCAGTATGCCTAAAAAATGCCAGAACATTATTGATTATTAAACTTGTATGGTGAGTGTGAAAAAAAAAGTTTTGCCTTTTAGACAACAATCTATTATGGTTTAACTTTTCGTTATCGACGTCCTATACATTCTAAATAACCAAAAAAAAACAAATTAGTCCCATTTTGACAAATTAAATAGATTTGCAAAAAAAATTTCATATAAATATTTTACAAATATTTAGAAAAAATAATAGCGCTACATTAATTTTAAAATATGGAATAAATATTTAATTGAAGATTTTATCTATATTTAGAAAAAAAATATGAAAAATATATTCAAAAACCTCTCACGAAAAATATTAAAAATATATTTTTAAAAATATCTATGTAATATTTCTGGCTGTTAGGGATATATTTGATCATTTTTTAGTTGCCCTTACTGTTATGTGGTTATAAATGTATCTTAATAATCTTGGAAATTTAAGGTAGCCACTAAATATATATATTTTTTCAAATCATTTGTTATTATTTTTTGATTTGCAACGTTTCGTTGTTCTTTTAACATCTTCAATGGCATATAATAAATCTATCTATAATCAAGAACCAATAATTTTTAAATTATACAATAATAGAATTTTTGTAATACGTTATTGAGTTCCCACGTTAATTTTTTTTTTATATTTAATATATTATTCAAAGTATAAATTGTTGCAAAATTGTTTGTCGTTTCAAAATGATTCAAGTAAACGGTTGAATGAACAAAGCACTTTTCTGTGCGTAACATCACTGTCTTGTAAAAACATATTTTGAGTATAAGTCGATGTTTAAAATGAACATGCTGCACTATGAGGTGTTAATATAACGTATTTTTTTTAACAATAAAATATTATAACTTTGTAAAAGACTTTTATATACTGATTGTAAAGATACGGTAAATCAATAATTTTTTTGTCTATATCTACAATATATATTCACTATAAATTACCTTTATAAATATACCCCTGTAGAGACAAATCTGAAGACTGCATATAATGAATTAAATTCGTTAGAAAGCACAATCCATGTAATCCCACTAATAATAATACTAATGCAAGCCAATCAATATGTATATACGGCCCAATTATTTACAACGAAACTTTTGGTTGATGGAGTTGCGGTAAGACAATCAACGGTATTCCACCGAAATTAGTCGATATGAACCCTTTAGATGAGGTAGATCTTTTTAAGATCAGCAAAATTTTACTAGAATACCTGGGTGAAGCATACCAATTCGGCACTCCCAATAACACGTGGTATGCTCTCTTTCGAACACTGAACACCATTATAATGGTATATATCGGCATCTTTATTACAGCAAATTTTTTCCACGTATCTGGAGGAAGTCGCATTGAAACAGCACAAGGTTTAATAACAGTGATTCATGTGAAGATATATATTAAATCGTTCTTCGATTATTACGTGAGAGAATTCTTTCAGGGCCTGCTAAAGTATTTCCTGTACATATACTTCAAACCAGGTATAAGCGAATTGTTACGGAATAAGTTCGAAAATTTCTGGATTATCAGCAAATCGACAACCATATTATAACTAACACCATACGAGTATACAAAGGGACACGTTTGGTACAAGTTTCAGTACTTGGAGCTACGATTCTGTTGGCGTTTATTTACTTCTTCAGGCCAATATTAAGCAACAGTAATCCATTTCCTTTCGAAGCTTGGGTTTCTGGTATTATGATCTTGGATGTTGCCGCATTGGCTTGCCAGTATTACTTCTTTTGCATCGTAATTCCGATAGTGATCGGTTACGATGCTGTGTATTTTTGCTTGTGCATTCAGATTATATCGCAGACGAAGCTGCTAAAGAACAGGATGAGATATATTTTGAATGGTGTTGAAGCAGATGTGAGTTATTACATCAAGTGTCACAAATCAATTTCTAGCGAGGTAAGACACATATTTAATTATTTTTAAATAATAATATATATAAAGTATTCAAACAGAAAAACTTTTCTCTTTTCATAAAAATCAACAAACAATATGAAAGATAATAATCCACTCATAAAAATGTATAAAAATTCTTTGTGTGAAACATTTATCCCAAAATAAATCATATTTTTAGACCCCATAATTTCTAAATTGCCAATCGAACTAATAACAAACTACAAAATCAAATCTATACAAAATTATAATGAAAAATAAAGTATCACACTTAGTATATAAAATAGACTGTTAAAATACGGTCGGGGACCAACTTTTTTTTTTTTTATTCGAAGGAAAAGTTTCAAATTACTTTGGATTTACAGGTTTTTGTTTATGAGATTAGTATTTTTAAAGGAAAAAAAAGTTTGAAGATGTGTATTTTTTAAAAATGTTAGTCCAACGTCAGAACTGTTCTGTCCAATTAAAAATTAGAGATTCTGTTTTGGGGCAATTTAAAAGAAATAATTAGCGGTTTGACGTTCGCCTATTGCACAATCTTTGTCTCCGCTGTCAGTTCATCATAATATCATCAATAAATGGCAAATTTGACCTATTTAAGACTATTAAATCAGCAAAATTTCTCTCTGCGATTTACTTATTTTCAATTATTTCTACTTTCGGTTTTGTTTGAAGTGCAAACAATTTAAAAGGAGATACAAACGGGTACAAACGATGTTCTTTCGAATAGCGTTAGCCGTTTTGCGATATCTCAAAAATTTAGTTAGGAAGTTTGTACTGCTCTGCGAATTTACTTATTTGGCAGGTATTCTCATCTTTCGGTTTGTTTGAAAGATATATAAAACGGATTTTAAAAGCGAGGTACAAAACGGATGCTCTTTCGAGTCAGGCGGTCGGTCCGTTTTGAATATGTTGTACTTGCTGACATTTTTTTCAAGCCTTTCTAATTTTTTAACCTTTGAGGTACAAACGAAACCGAATGTGGTATTAACGGATACTAACAAAGTACAATCGGACTGTATTATCGTATTTTTTTTTTTTAATCAAATTGCTTGCCAAGTTCACACCGGTATCGGTAGCAAAATCCCAAGAAACGACTATAAAAAAATATTTAATTATATTATGTACTATTTTAACTTAACATATTAGTTTTATTCCGAAGTGATAACTAGAGTTGGGCAAATTTTCCGGCGCGGCAGGTACGTATTCAGAACGTGCGCGTCCAATTCATCTAACTCCAATAAAGACGAATGTAACGTAAGATGTGTAATGTCCAAATGAACAGTTGTTCTGGTTTTTATAAATTAAAAAATGACTATAAAATCCGCTGTCCGCAAAGGAAATTTTGGCACAAACTCTATTTAATATGAAAAATTTATGTGTTTTTAAAGTAATGGCTAAATTACAAATACAATTGATCTGCCATCTTAATTTTATATAATATTGAGGATTGCGCGCAATACGATCTGCCCTGCCGACGGACAATTGCCCAACTCTAGTAATAACAAAGCAATTTGACTGTATTAACCAAAAATAAAATTGACAGCAAATTTCGTTTTAACTGTTTTTACAGTGCATTCACACGGATGAGGAGATTATATTCATCGATGCTACTATTTCACTACTTCGTGACGCTAGTGACTGCATGCATCAACCTGCATGAGGGCCTTACGAGGTCAGTAACCATTTCAGGGAGTTAGGAGTAAACGATTTAAGTGCATGGTTTACAGGTTCATGAGGATACATACCGTATACAGCAAATCTTGCTGTCATTGATTGCTATAATCGGTGGTTTCCCTTACTCCTTGGCAAATGCTGAGAGAACGAACAATCTTAAGTCGCTCACGGAGCGCAAGGGCAAATAATAAATACTGGCGCGGATGTTCCGTAATTGGCGAAAGCTGTTGGGATGCTAAGGCATGAATTATTATTATTATTATTATAATTAATTAATGAATAAATAAAGTTTGTAACTAGCAAGTCGTACAACTTTTCAAAGTATGATTTAAAGACTTAAATTCTCTTTTTTAAAATCTTGCAATCTGATAATCTTTTACTTCTGTGCTTTTTCAGTGTATGAGCAAGGGAAAAACTTACTCTGAGAGCAATATAGTACGCATTAATGTTAAAAAAACAAAAAAAAATTACAATATTTTAATTCTAGTAGGGAATCATGTCGGCTCCTTCGCCGAAATTCCTTTAAAATTTTTGGAAAGTAGTCCTAAACTTCGGCCAGCTCAATAAGCTTCTGCTGTTTCCAGTTAAGCACCTCGTCCTCTCCAGGTCAGAAAACCGTTCCAAGTGGTTTAGATCTGATATAACGCGGATCGAACCGACAAGTTTTTCCATCTTTTTCCCCAATTCGTTGCAAAATTGTGATATGCTACACTTCTACATTAGTTCAAGTCTAGCTGGAATTACAACTGATGCATACAGAAATTAAGATACACGCTTTCAAAGTCGTAAGTCACATCTTTAAATAAGGCGATTCTAAGTTTATATCTTCACATTGTCCAAGAAAGTCTTTGGAAATTAACTGCTTATGAGTTTATATGAAATTCTTATCATAATACTATCATTAAGTGCATTAAGGGTATTAGAATTTATCTTTTGTTGCTCAAGCCCTATATGCTCAATATGCATATTCTTATGAAGTAAGTATATCGAGTATCATAAGAGGACAACTTAGGACGGAATGTGGTCAATATTTGTTCCTTAATGAGTATAAATATAAGGAAAGTTTTAAGGGACATGCCCTACGTGCCCTGAAGGGCAGGTGGGGTATGTTAAAAAGGTAGAGCTAAAGCCTATAAAGGCTGCAAGGCATGGGTATTAAAATCATTCCACAGAGTTTGTTTTGTTAATGTATGTGTTTTTATAAGATTTATATCGGTTTTCAACTTGCAAATTTGTTTTTTCTGCTGTTTTTGGTTTTCTTTTCGAATTGCGTATGTGCATGGCGATCGGCCACTCCCACGTATGGTCCGCCATGAAAAATATGGAATTTCATGAAGAATCCACGGAACTCGGAAAAACGAGTTCTTGATTTCCTGAAAGAGATTTTCAACAATGGTAAGAAATTGCAAAGACTCTGTGATTTGACCAGAGAATCGTTTCTCTCACCTATTATCGAAATTGAAAAGGGCACAGAATAACATCCGCTTCTAAGCAAATTTGGCGCTGGTTGCAAGAAGAAATAAAGTTTCTGAAGGTAGTTTCGTTGTATTCCGTCCTTCTCTACTAGCGGGGCCCGACATCGAAAAAAACTTTAAGATGCTTCAGTGTAATTAACGTCGAAACCGAACAGTTAAGAAAGAGAAATCGATGCTGATTAGCTTTTGCGACATCAAGAGCTAAGAAGAAAGTGGTGATCCAGCTGGGCACAGTTCTCGAGGAAAGACCACAACAACCCTTCAGGTCGAAGCGAATTTTACTCGTTGGAGATCTCCCACATTATGAACAGTCAAGTTATCATTGAAGAAGCCGTTGCGCTTTTAATTTCGCAAATCGACCTAAGACAAGTACACACATTAAGAAGTGGGCTAACCAGCAGAACATGCTTTGTAACCGCCGTATTATAAAGTCTTGAAAGGAAGAAGCTTTTTTACCTCGCAAATTTCAATTCCGAAAAAAGTTTGAAGTACCCTGCAAAATTTATTAAATAACATTGTAAATATTTTTAAATGTATTTCACTTGAAGCAGAGAAAGTTCATTAGTTTTATTGTGTAAGTGGGGGTTTTTACGGCAGTTCGGATACACCGGTATACATCAAGTCAAGATGCACACGTGGGATGAAGTATTTTTAACATCTTTGTTCCGCTCCAATTGATCGATGAAAAATCCAGACAATTAATGAAAAACCGCGACCTGCCTCAAGAGATATTGTCGCCCAATAAGACTGCAAGGGGTGCATGAAACTGCAATATGTCAGCCAGGAAGAGCGCCGGAAAAGTGAAATGAAATTTGATCCTATGTCTCTCAATAGGAAAAATAATTTCAAAATGGTTTACAATGTGACGGGAAAGTCTGCAATCGCTGCAAACATCCACATGACTTGCTATCTTTGTGGGTAAAAAATTCACAAATGAACAATATGTTTCTTCGGCAACTGCAGTTGATCGACTTTTAAAATTGATTGTCTGTTTTAAATTCGTAGTATTCGTGTTTTGAATGTATACTACATATTCATATGGCTGAGTGCAAATGTGGAAATTAGCAAAGCCACAGGAGGCTTCGAGACACGGAAAAGAAAGATTCAATCGAATTCGAGAAAAAAGGGGGCTGAGTTTTGTGACTTCCGAAAACGGGACTGGAATAAAATATGGTAATACTGCAACGACGTTTCTTTCAACCATCTCTATCAGCGAAATTACTGGGAGACGAAGGATTGATTAACGTTTTAGTGTAATTTGCGTAATCAACAGTAATTTGAAAAATATTCGATAACTTGAGTTTTTGTTTAAAAACTGCGAGATAAACGTTTATTATACAACGGTACGACATGCTCCTCCGTTCACAACTATTGATCCTGGTCAATTAATGTAAAGAAAGCAATTCTTCCTATGGTGAACTATCTGAAGGGCTCAAGAATCGAAAATAAACATGAGGCGTATCGTCACAACACCACACAGAATAATTAGCGCGAAAAAGTAAACGAAGACTGTTCGCACAGATCATCCTTAGTTCTGATCCTTGTTAAAGTAATTTAGTTTACGCAAGACACATAAGAAGTTAGACGACGAATGTTGCATTGTATAAAACAGATAACAGAACATTGCCCTCGAAGAAAATAGACTTTGAGTGAAGAAGATTTTCAGAGGAGAATCATTTAAAGGTTCTAATCAATATGTATATTATATTATTATTACTATTATATATGATTACTATGCACTATCACCAAGCATTATTAAAATTTTAGAAATAAATAAAATTTGAATGAAACAAAGTTTTTATACCTCTTGTATGTTGCACTTTCCCTAAACGTCACACACCACTTGTTCACCTCACTGTTAAAGTTGAAGTAAGTGAAATGGATGGTACTCATACTTTGTCGTCAGTTGATTTCTCACATGCCTTGATAGCCCCAGTA
>RXPK01003325.1:0-105305 GCA_004143645.1 Protaetia brevitarsis
CCATAAATCTCTAACCGAAAAGATTCCGGCATCTTTGTCGCATACCATAGACAGTATTACCTTTCGAGACGATTATCTGCACAGAGGCCTTTGTTTTGTTGTTTATTTTAGCCATCGCACAGTGGAGTATTTCGCCGATTGGTTAACTCATATAAAGTGTATTAAAAGAGTAAGAAATGATATCTTATGTGAAGTGGATAAAATACAGAAAGTCCCATTTCTCTTTTTCCACACATTTACTCGGAAACTAATGGACGTAAAAAGTTACAGTAAAATCTAGTGGAAATGGAGCGACATTAGCTGCTTTCCATTTACCGGTTGATTTACCTCATTTCAGTTTTGTGCGTTAAGTTACGAGCTGTTCACGTCAAACTCATTTTGTAGTCAGATTACGTCATTCGTAGTAAGTAACTCGTAGCTTAACGCACAAAACTGAAGTGAAGTGATCCAGACGAAAAATGGAAAGCACCTATTGTTCACAAAATTCTATCATTATAACACCTCGTAGAAATACTCTCTACATTCTCCTCCCGATTTTATTTTTTTAAATCGTATCCTCAATTTTTTGACTCAAGTTTTTGGTAGCTAGTGAACTTACAGATACAGCCATGCAATGCATTAATTCAAAATATTTTCAAAAAGTATCTAAGAAAAATGAAAAATTGATCAAGCCCACAGGCCATACCTAGGCTCCTATGAAACTGTAGTATTTGAACCTTGCTAATGAAACATTACTTTTACCTACTACCTATCATTCCTTCTAATTTCAAATGATTTCAAACCATATGTTTATAACGACAATAACAGGAACGCCAATGAGCAAATGTCAGTTGTGTAATTTGACAGAAACCGAATGTAATTTGATAATAAAGAGATCCATCCAGAGATCCAGAATCTTTCAGTGCTTTATAGTCGCACATTAGTTTTTCTTATTATATGATATAGCAAAATCATCCACCTATTTCTGCTTATAAATTCTACTAAAAAAAAATCTGCAATTTTTTGATTCAATATTTTATTCTTTTTTAAATAATATGTTCAAAATGCCAACCACTTTGCATTAGGCAATGTTCATGTTCATACTTACGAAGGAGTTCTGTTGTAGACACTCTTCTTGGTGTATGCGGAGAAATATGTTGGCACGCTTGATATATTTTGTTTTGTTACGTCCAAAACATTAACCGATGTCTCGTCATAAACCACTTCCTTTAAATGCCCCGACAGAAAAAAGAACTCTAGAGAAGTCAGATCTAATGAGCTCACAGGCCACTTAATCGGCTCTCTATTTTCAATCCAGTTCTGATGAATTGTAGCTATTTCAGTTCCTACTAAATCGGTTACGAATTAAATACTGAGTGAATCGAAAAACAAAAACGGCCTCTTTGGGAAGCTTAGAAGTTAGTTTTCGCAGATCGCTTTGAAGAAGCCTGCTTAGCCTATTAGTGCGCAGAAGTACATTTATGCACAGTAGTGGTCTCAATTAGTGCCTCGCCTTATGACGGGGAGAATATCAAAACTACGGTCCCTGGATCGTTTACATACACTAGCATTTCTTGTAAATTCTCCATCATACCGGACGTTATTGAATTATTTTGTAAAGTACTTTTTGAGATATTGAATTTTTTCAGTAGAATTAATTACAACCACTTGGAATCCAGTCTATATGGATATAATCATCCATCAACTTTTCGCAAAAGTAATTTTTTTTGGAGTCTTCGTATTATCTTTAGATAAATTATTTTCAAGTTGGTAAAATAATCTTTTTTTTTTTTTAACTTTTACCAAACATCTCAAACTGCTACAAATGCATATGACATTTTGATGTTTTACATTTAACTTTGCAAAAGTCATCTCAAGGGTTCATTGCAATTGCCTTTCTTTTAAGTTTTCTACCAATCATCCCAAACTATACTGTAAATGCATATGACATTTTGACATTTTAATATTCAGCTTTGCAAAAACCAACTCGAAAGTTCATTATAATGAGTGTTATGATGTTTTCTATCAACCTTTCAAAGAATACCTATTTCAAACGTCTACAAGAATTTCTGGATATTTCAAAAAAAATAATCCAGTCTAGTAGATGTAACTATCCATCAGCTTTTCACAAAAGCAGACTGTTTAAAGTTCTTTTAATACTATCTTCAAACATATTCTTTTGCAGTTCAAAAACAATCTTAATTTTTTTTTTACCAAACATCTCAAACTACTTAAATACTTATGACATCTTAATATTTTATAATCAGTTTTGCAAACGTCAGCTCAAGAGTTCATTGCAATCAACGTTATGATATTTTCTATTAACCTTTTTCGAAGAATGCATAAGAATTCCTGTTATTCCAAAAGAAAGACAATAAAATAAAAATACCTATCCATAATTTTTCATAAAAGCAAACTTTTTGATGTCTCTTGGTTACTACTTTTAAACAAATTCTTTCGTAATTGGAAAAAGCAATGTTAAATTTTGAGGATGTTTACTAAATTACTGTAAATACATATGGCGTTATGATATATTTAATTTTGCAAGTCAACTGTCAAGATCACTGCGATGAATGTATTAACTTTCGCATTGACCTTTCAAAAAGAACCCTTTTTTCTGCATAAAAAAAATTTCTTGATATTCGACCAAAAAACAAAAAAAGATTTATCAACTTTATATGGGTATAATGATCAACTTATCATATGAGAAACTTTTTTGGTGTTCTTCTGTTACTATCTTCAAACGAACTCTTCTGCAGTTGGGAAAACAATTCTTAAATTTTTATGAAACATCCTAAGCTACCGTAAATATAGTTTACATTTTGTACTCAGCTTTGGAATGCCCTTTCAAAAGAAAATCCCATTCTCTAACATCTGAGCATCAAAAATTTCTCGATGTTCGACCAAAAAAAGAAGGAATTTGCCAACTTTATGTGGGTATAATCATCAACTTCTGATAAAAGAAAGCTTTTGTGGTGTTCTTGTATTCCTATCTTCAACAAATTCTTCCGCATTTGCAAAACCATCTTTGTTTATTCCAAACACTCCAAAGTACTACATGATACAACAGAACATAATGTGACATTATTATATTTTAATTGAGCATTGAAAAAGGCAGCTCAAGGATTTATTACGATGAAAGTATCGAAATTTTATGTTATCCTTACAAAAAATTTGTTTTTGAAACACAGGCAAATGAAAGTTTCTTGGTGTGTTCCTATATGACAGAAAAAAAAAAGATTTAGCTTTACCTTTATCAGCATAATAATGTATCACTTTCACAACAAGTTAGTTTGAAGTATTTATTTTACATATTCTCATAATCACTGATTTTTATGCCTAAGCCATAAATGAAACCTTGTTACCTAAATACCAGTAAGTACCCTATTTTGTAGTAAAACCAAAAGAACTATTTTTCTCAAAAATTGACGTAAGGCCGTTTTACACCTAGCTATTTATTGCCCAATTTAAAATTTTACGTGTAAATCTGTATCATACACTTAAATTTTAAATTGGCCAATAAATTACGCAATAAATAGCTAGGTATAAACGGCCTTTAGGCACTTTTCTTGCGACAGGTGACGATATCAGAAAGTTTCAAAGTCACTTAAAAGATAAGATAGATCCTACATGGAAACTATAAATTACTTTATAAATCACATTCTCGTCGTAATTAAGCTCCATAATAGCAATGACATCAATAACTTTCATTCGAAAACATTTTCCTCTAATTTGATTTGTGTAGACACGTATGTCTATTAATTAATTAATCCTAGGTGCTCAAAAGCGTTTCTTAGGAAGAAATGCGAATACTTGTATACTCTATTGATTGATTAACATTTCACAAATCCTAATATTATCCAGCTGAACTAGTGAAGCATCTGTATATAACAAAATATAACCTTTCTTTAATTAAATTCCTCATTTTATACCCTCCACATGTTCCGCAGACATTCATTTTGTATCCTCTTCTCCTTTTGTAAGACAAACAAGTGTATTGGATAAATAATCGCCGGCAATTTGAAAAAAAAGGACCCTCACGCTCCACACAGTATATATCTCGCAATATCACGTTACCATAGGCTGCGAGAGACATTAGCAGACGAATTACCCTACCCTCGCGCTGCTTTAGGGTTGATGCCACATCCTGTTGACACCAGCCATTGTAATATTCGTCGAACAAGAGCGATGTCTCCAGAACAAACACTCCTCTTTCACGACTCGTAGAGCGAGTAGGAAGGGTGACAGAGGGGAAAAGGGCACAGGCCGGCGGACGAGTATTTATGAAAGCGCTCGAAGCGAAACTTTGAAGGAGGCTGAAGGAGGAGAAAATTGAGTATTCAGGAATGGATTGGAATTAAAAGATAACTTTTTCTCGGGGGTTTCTTTCTTTTATTTCAGGCCTTCGGGTCTTTCTGTGTCCCTCTAAATACTGCGCACGCGGAGCTTCTTACCTTATTACCAAGTTAAAGTTCCTTTTTTTCACTTTGAAAGTCACCCGGCTTCATTTGGGTGAGATGAAGGGATGACTCTCATTCTTTCGTAAATTTTCTAATAAAAATGCCTTTCTATTCTTGTAGACAATATAAGATAGAAGATCCACAAAAGGATATAGATAAAATGTCGTGAAATAAAAGTCGATGACAAATAGTACGGACAATATGACATAAAAGCTGAAATATAAATTTGAAGGAAACTAGAATGCTGTAAAAACACTCAATTCGTTGAATTGCCAAGTAAACTACGATGTCACCACATGAAGCCTTATTTTCCTTTGTCCCACAAGCTTGCAACTACAACATGGCGAGTCGAACTGTCCAAGACCATGGAATGGAATTAAAACCAAATGAAATTGCGTTTTGTTATTATTGTATTGTAATTGTTTTTTATTGAATTATATTCACATATAATTAAATCCCTGTTTTGTTTCTTTTTTTTTTGAGAAACGCATGTTTTTATAAAGATTCAAGGAGGGGCAGTTTCAACCATTAGAAGTGAAGAAGTGAAACCCTTTTGACCACTGATTGAATGACTGAAAATAAACGTGACTGTGATCTTTCTCAATAGTTTCTTCTTGACAAGTTTTTTCCTTGCTGTAGTTCATACAAATTTAAGGCTAATTACTAATTTCTAAATGTTGATAACTAATATACTTAAAGTATTACAGCGTATTTTTAATATCTTTACTCTTCAACAAACAAGCATCCAATTAGAAGATTTTTTTTTCAGAATTTATGAACTTTATATTTGGTTAGCGAATTCAATAAATTGTACACTGCCCAACAACATTAATGTCTTCCTTATAGCGCAGTGACTATCAAAACTGCTCATCATTTGAACAGGCGCGCATTCGGCTGCCATCGGCTTATGCAGATAGGTTTATTTGGGGTACCTGCGTGTAAAACACTTGGCAATTATAAAAATCAGAAAGGAAAATACGAAAATTCGCTGTAGGCAACGACGTTAATTTTGTCGCGCAGTGTACATGGTATTTTAAAGCAAAACGCTTGTAAATAAAAACTGAATAAAAGGATTAAAACGCCTGAATAATGTGCATAGCATTCAAAAAATGGTCAAATGTATCCCACTTTCTCCTACTACACCTATTTTTTGTCTTTTTTAGAGGACAGCTTTTTTAAACATTACTTTATGCTTTTCATAATTTTTTTTACCAAAGACGATTGCAGTAACTTATTCTTTAGGCACACTATATAATATAAAGGACTATTATCTTAACAGCAGCCTTTTCAAGTGCAAACCAAAGACTATGGTGTTATGTGACAGACCGTCAATAAATTCCTTAAGGGTTGTTGTATTAACCATTCCTTTGGTTAATAAATTACTCAACAGGATATTCTAGAATTTTCAAAGATGAAAATCAACCTTATTTTCTTACTTATTTCCAAGATGTTAATTGAGAGGATGTATAAAACGACATACTATCCAATAAGCTCTTCACAAAACGTTTACACCATTTACACTGGTGCATATTGTATCTTTCTCTGGTCCGTAAAGAGTGAATCTTCTATCATGTTTAAATCACAAGCCAGTGTAGAAAGTGCAGCACCAACGAACAAACCTGCAGAGCGTGCTTATTGGCATTTAAGTTTTTAAACCAAACCACTGAATGTTACAGATGAGATAGTAAACTTTATAAAAGTATCATTTTCAAAACAATCAACTTAAATGAAGAGACAAGCTAAGAATCACTTTAAGTAACATTATAAGTTGTTTAAATTTTTCTAACAATAATTTATTTAATACAATTAAAGTAATATTGAAAAAAAATATGTTCTTGCAGTTATTCTTAACACTCCTGCACGTCGACAATACTGGCACTGAAAATAAAGACGTGCATTACCATGAGGGAACGTAAATATAGCTTTATTACGACTGTTTAACCTGGGAACATAAAAATTTAGTAAACTAAATACATAATATGGAGCATAAATTCTTCCAGTATTTAATTTAAACACAAAAATAATTTGGGATATGATCCTTCGATTGTAGAGATATATAGCCAAATTCTTTTAAAATATCATCATAACTGTAATTATGCAAAAGAAATAATGAATGTTTACGATAGTATGAAGTTTTTTAACATATTCTTCTATATTCCTTCTAGTACGTCTATGTAATTTTGCATGGACAAAAGCATTATAAGTTTTAATCAATGCAAAAATGCTTAGCGGTTTGGTATTTCTGCTTATATAACCCAATGTTTTAAATGAATGATTACATATTTCTAACACATGTTCGTTAAACGTCAATTTAGGGTCAAACAAAATCCCTAGGTCCTTAAACAATTTACAATGTTCAATATTTACTTCATTTTAATTATAAGGAAATATACTAGTAGTTTGCTTCCTGCCAAATGTCATTATCTTACATTTATTTATATTTAATGTTAGGCAATTACGCTTACTCCTACAACAAATAGCTAATAGTAAGTCTTCTAGCAGACTATGGCGAGTAATTAAAGAGTTGATCTTCTGATTTTTTTTTAAATCATCTGCATACATAAGACAAGTAGAATAATTTACAACAACCCTGGTAATATCATCAACAAAAATAAGGAATAACAATGGCCCCAAAACAGGTCCTTGGAGAACTCCAGATGTAGACTTACTTAACTAAGGTATTCAACATAATTGTTCCGATCATCACAAATAGGATTGGAACAAAGCAGTAATGGCGTAATTATGTAATTTTCTGAGATTTAAATGGTATTATACACGGTCAAACGCAATCCATAAATACTGCATCAACCTGACATTGTTTATCCAAGTATGACTTCAGAAATAAAATGTGTAAAAGAACATAAATTTGTTGCAGTTGTTCTACTTTTTAAAACCCATGTAGAACAGTAATAAAATAAAATAAAATGATACCTAAACCATACTTTTATCTGGTTTGATAACAAATCAACGCTATAAAATATTCAATTTATTATTGTTTAAAACCTTATGATCCTCATCCTTATGTGCTCCTATTACCAAAACAACGTTTCACTATTGAATGATACAAATTTCTCATGATATCCTTTTTCTTTTCCAGGTGTCTACACGCAGACTAGATGTAGAAGTTTCCTTTTTTTACTAAAGGTAAGGTTTCTTCTTGTCGAGCATCCAGTCCTCACGACCTCCCCCTAATGTACTAATCGACTTTACGTTGCACGGGAAAATGAATTAAAGGCACATTAAGTCGACGTGGAACTTTTCGTGTTCCCGGAAAGCAAGGAGACCCGGCTGGACCGAAAACGTTCGGTACTACCGAAAGGCGGAGTAATTCACGTGATTGATGCCGTTACTAATGAGGTTATGTCCTCCATTAAGAGGACGGCGCACAGGCGTCTTTGATCGGTCGTATAATACGACGAGGAATCGTCCGTTTCTTTGTCATATGATTCTAATGTGGTGTAGCCTCGGTGTGGCGATCCTGTTGCTTTCGTCATTCGCTTTATTACGAAATCCGAACGTCTAGAGACGGTGTCGCGCGCTGATGGTGGGGAGATCGTGATGGCCGGGAAGCGCTCTTTTGTTTTATATTTATTCGACCGTATAACTGCCGTGTCGACGGGTGATGATGCCACACGTTCTCAGTTACTCGCCGTTCACGTTACTAATATCGCCCGCTTTTATAGCGATGGGGAACGTGAAATTTTACGATCGCCTGAAAAATAAATGATGAGATTTGCTTTTGTTTTCTTCTTTTGCGCGGATGAAGAAATAAAAGCGCATTCTTTTTGAACTGGCCTTGTAAATTTTTATTTCGTAAAAAAGGAGAGAAATATTTTATTTTAAAGAGTAATAAAGTAGGGGAGAGGGTGGGGCAAGATGAGGCCACGAGGCATGATGGGGACATAGTCTTATCTACAAAACGGCAATAAGCATAAGTCAAATAATAGCAGACCTAATATTGACACCTGCTGTTTTATGCTTGTTGTAATCTAGGAAACTTTACTAGTCGTAATAACAAAGTTATTGCTGTTTGTGCGTGAACTTTGCAATTTCCAAAATTTCGTTATTGTTTTGATGGTGAGTTCAACGGCCAGTATCGGAAGTATAAGTACATTTTTTACAACTACACTTTTTTGTGCTTATTAATTGACATGTATTGCATGTACACTGTTGAAAATATTACTGTGTTGGCGTTAATTTTGCGCTAGTCAAATATTTTAGTGTTGATTTTTACAAACTTTGCCAGACGAATTGACTACATGTGTTTAGTAGAACAGAAATTACTAGAATTTGGTGTGAACTCTTTGTTCAGATATGAGGAATTTACTATTTTCTCTAGACATTCAGGAAGCATCAACCAATCAGAATTTTTCCCTCGGATAGAAATATAGAACCCCACCTAATCTAATACAGTATTGCATTATACGCTCCACCTGCATTGCACGTGTATCTGTTTTCGAGTTTGTTTCTGCGTATTAACATATCCAAACGAACCACCAAATGTGACTAACCTGCAAAGTGTAACCTTGTGTTATTAAACGTTAATTCCAGTGGGCATAAAAAATTTCAACATCTTAAAGATGTATTGGGAACAACTATTTACGTAATTAGTTCAGATTTAAATCAAATAGCATAAACATTCACTTAATTTTATAATGGTTCTCAAAAAATCATTTTAAAATTAGTACGTTTAGTTGAAACCAAAACTTTTGAATGAGTGATTCTGTATATTTATAATTGAGAAAACATCTTAAAGAGAGAATATTATAGCACTAAGAAATAGGAGTTGCATATTAAAAAGACGTGTTTGGAAAACGGTGTTAAATCATCCAATAGATCGCATTCATTTAGTTAAACAGCTAGTAAATTTGTCTAGTCTAGATCAAAAAAATGTGACTAGAAGTATATCATAATTCCACGTGTTAGTGGACAAAATAACCCCTTAGCAATAGACAATACTTGACTATCTTGTTTCGTCAAATTTAAACTTCTATAGTTCTCGACAAAATAACACGAAAACAGTGTAGACCTCTCCTGACTATTAAATTAGTCAAAAAAGTGTTAAAATTTTCAACAGTGTATTTTCTATAGTGCGTTATTTGTTTATTTCATATATTTAATATGTTATTATAACATAACCAGAAAGTGTCCCAAAGAGGCAAGATAGTGCTATTGGTATGAGGCAACATGGGGACATCATTATCTCACTCTTTAGTTTGATCCGTTATGCCTGGATATGCTATTATGCTTTCTCGAAGACATAATGCCTATTTCTCATGTCAGGAATAAAGTACAGGTTCAATCAAAGCGTAACAAGGGAAAGACAACAATCCTAACATGGGGATATCACTATCTTACTCTTCAGTCTGGTCCGTTATGCCTGAATATAGTTGGATATTTAAATATAGAATTAAATCGTTTCATTACTTGCAACAGCATTGTCGTGGGTAGAGAGGAAGAAGAAGAAGAGATGAGTATAGGTACACAAACATTTCTGGAAAGATAAGTGGAAGAAGCGCGTCAGCTTGCTTGACCTCTCCAACCTAGAAAATCATTAGGCTAAAAACACTTTTTTCCCTAGAAGACGAGACAACGCTAGTTACATATTAGAAAAATATGGATTGAGTCTCTCAGGATTAACAAATTCAAGATTTGAGAACCTTGCTTATCGATGGTCTGAAAAATTGGGAAAGTTCATTGTTGAACAAATGCAAAAATTTCAGGAAAAGATTGGCTGATAGACTTGTAAGACGTGATCCGGACTTATCAATTAGAAAACCCGAAAGGACAAGAGCTCCAAGAGCCATGGGCTTTAACAGAATGGCGGCAAAGCAAGTTTTTGATTTGCTTGACAAAGCTTTAAATAAGCATAAATTTACCGCAGACAAAATTTGGAATTGTACTGGGACCGGTGTATCAATTGCACCAAAAACAAAGCGTCTTAACTTCGGCAGAAAAGGGAGCTACTGTTACCATTGAAGTCTGTTTTAGTGGAGCAGAAGCTTATTTGCCCTCCAATGCGTGTATTTCCACAAGCGCCCCACGAGAACCCCTAAGGCAACTAGAAGTGCTGAGGACAAAGAAGAAAACAGAAGAGACCAAGAAGCCAAATTTTGTAAGGCAAGCAAAGAGATAGATTTTTAGAAAACGTCGAGGAAATAATCAAGTTCTTCTGTTGAGGCAGATGACGCTCTATGTTAGTATTGTAAGGGGAAGTATGGATACAATGGCATGGATGGCGAGGTTGGGTGCATAGAGGGTGTGCGAATAATGTGGATGAGTTCGCCTTCTATTGTCTCAATTGTGAAAATTAAGTTTAATATTCTTATCGTTATTGTATTTTTTTTTTATTTTAAGTAGTTCCGCTTTAAAGAGTTTTAGGTTTGTTCCTGCAGTTTCTTAAGAATAAAATCTATTTTTTTACCTGTTACGCAGATTTATGTTACAACCCATTCTTAATTTACCTGGAACCCCATCTTGCCCCCATGGTGGGGCAAGATGGTGTATTTACACATTTCTTTTCAAAATTTTCTCACAACATCAGGAGTACCCCATCGAAAATTGTAAATACATCAATCAGCCATCAGCACACAAGTCTACTTACAACTTGCATATCAATTGTCAATCCTGATGCAGTGTCCAAAAAACTTATGTTCCATCTTGACCCACCTTCCCTAAGTAATTACTCCAAACTATCGCAAAAATATGTATCTATATACAACAACGACTTAGAGGCGTAATGTGACGCAGCTTTCTAATTCTAAGCATCTGCAAAGCGGATTAGTAATCGGTAAATTATTTAAAAAACGTTTAATCAGTGCAATAATGCAATTGGTTAGCGTGGTTATTAATAGTTAAAATTTGAGCAATTTCAATCAATGAATATGTTTATTTTGAATCAATATGCGACGTTTCGACAATTACCATTGGTTCATTTCAAGCTTACAATAGAAAGCTCTTTTTTTTCTCTTTTGTGGGAACCGTCTGACCTGAAATATCCAGAAATATTGCAGGCTCTTGGCTTTTTGTATGTGGTTTATTTCTTTTACCCATTAAATTATATCGGCCATTCCAGCATCCTAGTACCCTGCTCTACTCTGCACAGATCTCTGACTGGTTGATCAAAATAGGTAATCCTCTGGGTTCACTCTTGGCGTCCTATATGTGAAGCCGATGATCCTTTCCTTACTAACTCATCGGCAATTTTTCGTTTCCTCCGATTTCTGAATATCTGGGCTACTCAGTTCTCGAATACATTCCCAAACCAATTTTGATTGTATTTGGGGTTCACTAGTGCCTGGCTGTCTGTTTGCAGTACAAATCCAATCTGTGTTTGTATATGCCTCTGCCTGAAAACCTGAAGTTTCTTCACCTTACTGTAGATTTAGCCCAGCCTGTTCTCGGTTTTTGATGCGTCTCTAAAACGGATCAATTTCGCCAAATCTGTTTCCCTAGCTAGATTGATTCCAGCTTATCCGATCCGTGATTTCCAGCTCGAATTTTCTGTTGAACAGATTTATCGAAATCATGTGACGTGATCTGGATACCAAAAGGTTACCTTTCACATGATGCACAATATTATTATCTCCCAATCCTGCATATCTGCTCTTTGCTAGTTATTGCAATCTGAAATGACTCATTTCGTCTCCCCCCATTATCACCAGGTGGAGGGGAAAGAGGTCAAAGTTCAGTTATAGAAGTTTGTTGCTGCATCGTTGTCCACCATACCAGAGTTGCATAAGTGATCGTAGGTCTGACCACTGTGATGTATGTATGTCTAGTACATCATATTTGATCTAATCCCTATGTTTTTCGTTGAACTCTTTAGCCAATATAAGCGTTTTTCTTCGAAACCGTCGATTCCAAATGAATTAAGAATGATACCAAGATATTACAGTTCCTCTGATACTTTTCTTCTTCACTCTAACTTCCTCCTTCTCTTGAATGCTATTATGGTCGCTTTCGTTGTGCTTTCGTAATGTTAAGACCCTCCTCTTCAGTCCATTCTTGTACAACTTGTAGGGCGTTCTGCATTTTGTCGCTCATCACGTTGTCGAATTTACCTTGGGCCATAATGACAAGATGATCTGCATATCCCAAAGTTTTATGTCATTTATTGTCCATTCTTACTAGTAGCGCGTTCACGACTAGGTTCCACAGCAGGGCGACAAATGCGGATATTCTCTTTGGACCCGTGCCAGCAGTGTCTCTCGGATTGATGGTTGTATAAATTCACTCTCTATAAGCATGATACACTTTCTTTATGAAAAAGCTAAGTAATTACAAATCACACTAACCCCGTGCTCCACCTAAAAAGGTACTACACGAGCTACCTATTCTAAGTACTACATGATTCCATAACAATTGAAATTTCGTACTCTAACTAAATAATTTCCCTATATAATATACATTATGTCAAACGCTGAAATATGGAAAATGTGATTAGTTCACATAAACGCAAGTCCAGTAAATCGGTCAGCTATCAGTTGTTATAATATTTGTGCCCATGAAACGACTTTCATTACCTCCCAGCATTCGCCAAGAAGATTGATAATATATGTACTTATATAAAATCAATGGCCAAGTAGTAAGGGAAAACCAAGGCAAAAACCATACTATGGGAGTCTGATACTGTTTATCCGCCTGCAGTTTATTTCATCGATCCCTTTAGTTCAGGAAAGTGCAAAAAGCACATCCTTAGTTGGCGGGGCATTCGCAGCTCTCTGTACGAGCTCACGCAAAGCTACCTCTGTAGATTTTCCTGCTTAATACGCATACTGGTATTGGTGAGTGACAGATACGGTAATACTTGGGTGTCTATCTAGCAGTTTTTCAAAAGTCTTCAAAAGAAATAACATCAGATTGAAGTCAAAGAAAAGTCCGAAAAAGCTGAAATTTTTTTGGAAAAAAAACCAGAAGTTACGATAACATGCTAGGTGTAAATTTATCATCAAAACATTCATTCAACTAATCGATAAATGAAGGCGTATCAAAAAAATGCGTAGTGGAGAAGTTTATGCCATACTAAATCATTTGAGCTCTATATAGACCACAATTACCCAAATCTGCACATAAAACTCTCCGCTGTTCTTTAGCCAATATAAGTGCTTTCTCTGAACCTGTCGATTCCAAGTGAACTTGGAATCAACAGGAACAGGAATCAGAAATGATGCCAAGATATATTTTCACTTCCTCTAATACTTGTATGTCTTCACTCTAACTTCTTCCTTCACGAGAATACTATTATGGTCGCTTTCGAGTGACTAATGTTAAGACCCTCCTCCTCAGTCCATTTTTGTACAGTTTCCAACATTAATGTTTAGCACCATAAAAACTTCGAGCCATTCGTTCGAGTGCTAAATAATAATGTCGGGAGCTGTACAACTTGTATGCGTTCTGCGTTTTGTCCCGCACCATGTTGTTGAATTTATCTTAGATCAGAATGATGATCTGCATACCCCAAAATTTTATGTCATTTATTGTCCAGTCTTACTAGTAGCGTGTCCACGACTAGATTCCACAGCAGGGGACAAAATCCTACCTTGCGTACATCCTCTTTCGACCCGTACCACCACTGTCTCTCGTACGATATATAAAGTCTACCGCCTGCTGTTGTTTCATCGAACTCTTTAGCCAGAGAAGTGCATAAATGCACGTCTTAGTTCGCAGGGCATTGGCAGCTCTCTGTACGAGCTCATGCAAGGCTATCTCTGTAGATTTTCCTGCTTGGTACGCATACTGGTGTTGGTGTAGTGACCGATACGCTAATACATCACCCCTTAGGTGTCTACCTAGCAGTTTTTCAAAAGTCTTCAGAAGAAATAACATCAGACTTGAAATCAAGGGAAGTCAGAGAAAGTCGACATTTTTTGGAAAAACCAAATAAATTTAGCATCGAAACATTCATTCAACTAATCGATAAATGAAGGCGTATCAAAAAAATGCGTAGTGAAGAAGTTTATGCCATACTAAATCATTTGGGCTCTATACAGACTATAATACCCAAATCTGCACCAAAAACTCATTTAAAAATAGACTTGGATCCTTTTTGATTCTTACCCTTTCAGTCCACTAAGTATAAACCCTATCCAGTTTCTCTCAGTTTACCCACTACAACTATTTTCTGCTTGGGTTTGATGCTTGCACTTGGCACAAAATACTCATTGATTGATTAGACAACCACGAATTGCATTCAAATGTTAACATTTTGATTAACAATGATATACATCTTTAACTTAAAACTCTATGCGTGAAACACGATTCTTGTATTTAGTCTAACTAAATGTAGTTACTAACCTTCTTTTTACATACGATTGGAACTAAATTATAGTTATTCGATTTATTAGAAGACACAACAATATCAACAAAGGCGATCTCCACCTCGTTTCTATTCTGTAACACTTAACATATTGAATTATATATAGACATAAAAATTACGCCAATGTCAAGGCAAAACAAAAAGTTACGCATCTTTATATAGAATCTCAATACTTACCATATTTCAGTATCTTGGTGTATAAGATCACAGTATAGTTGCAATTGTTTTCAACTGAACATTTCGAATATTCTTTTTTTAGTTTTCCCCGTTTCAGTGTTCAAGAACATCTTCATTTAGTTCATATTTTCCTACAATACACTTCGTTTATGCATCATTTTTTCCAAGTCTTTATTATTAATAGAAAGGTCTGTATCAATTTTTATTTTGTGAATTGCTAAAGCTTATTACAAAATTGAAATTCTGTTTTTCAAAATATTTCAAAATTAGATTTCTTGTCTCAACTTTAGTTAAAAAGTTAACTCAAGTTAAAAAAAAAAAATATTGCTTTCATTTTGGTTTTGGTATTCGAATTTACCCACTATAGGTGATACGCATAAATCTCTTCACGAAATTTAAAATCTTCTATATACATACCAAGGCAGATGAAAAGAAATACTAAGTATAAACATACCCTGTCCAAAAATCTCAGGCCACTTCCAAACTCTTCATAGCTTCGTAGAGCCCTATTTTGTTATTGGTGACAAATTTGTATAAATTATTTTCGATGAATTTTGGTGCTTTAGCAAAAAAAAAAATGATATCTTAATCGTATTTCTGTTACGTTATTATATACTTCTTGTCTTCTTACATTTTCTCTCCTTCCTTCCTTCCTTCCTTGTTTACAGTAACAAATTATGGAACTCTACCGATTATAGATTCACATGCTTTTTCAAATATGTCCACTTTGAAACCAGTTCTGCCAACTCTTGCATTCCTTTTAGGTTGGCCCGGCTCCTGTTTGATTCTGCAAATACCAGCAGAGATCACATGCTGGTACTTCTTGATACCAATCAAAAGCGAATATAACCGTCCCACCTTAAAATTTTCATCCGTGATGCCTATCACAAAACTATCCGGTCTTGAACAATGTTTGGTCCGTGACGTGTATGTATAATAACAAGTGAAGAACATTTTTAAAAATTGCAAAAACGCTTAAGAGAAAAAGAAAATAAGAAGGCCAAATCACCAAAAGTAAATGGAATAAAAACACAAACTAACACTTCTCAGTATTGTACTAATACGTGATGACATAGAGGCAGAAGACATGATACAATGTATTAAATGTCACACTTGGGTCCAAACAAAATATACTGGAGTGAATTGAAAAGTCAAGAAGTATTTTTGTGCTAATTGTGGTTGATGGTCCATTCTAAGCAACCATGGTTGGTCCATTTTAGAAAACCAACTATGTTGCGTGCTATTAATTTGTATTTTCTTAGAAATACAGGTCAAAACAGTATTATCTTGTCCTTGTTTTTGGATAATGTTATTAATTTTTTGTGTTATTATCATCTTCTCTGTTATGCAGATGACACAACTTTAATTAATGCTATTCATGAAAGTGATTGCGTTCATGCTGCTGAAATCATGATAAGTAAAATATACGATTGGTGCTGTGCAAATGTGTGCAAACGGTCATACCGGGGCACTTTCGGACAACACATACGGCACATTCATACATAGCTAAATTAAACACAAAAACATTGATAAAGAACTCTTTTAATCACAGTTTTTAAAATTTCAAATAAAGCAATACTAGCCAACTGCATTACTGAATGTTTAAATTATTAAACGTTACAGCAAATTTGAAAAATCCAGACTGTTTAGCGGTTCCTTTAATGTTAGTTGGTTGAGGAAGCTTGGAGACGATATCGTCGCGATTGATAAGAGAAATATCACAAATCCTAGTCTCCTTTCTTGCGCAAAAATTTTACCTCATGCACCGGTTCTAAGTCCACAGTAGTCACCTCTTAGACTACCCCAACATAGCACTTTATGGTTTTCTTAGTAGCAAACTTCACCAGAATGTAATCTCCTAAGAATATGCTCTCATCATCCAATATACCTTGGAAAGATCTCATTCATCAAAGTTTTCATCAGAAACACTGTCCTGACCAGAATCTTCGCATATGGTGGACTTTCCTTTCTTATCATATTCTCGAATCATGAACGATCACTGCTCTTGGATTACTTCTCTTCATTTGAAAAATTTGCCTTTTTGCCCGGTGGACTAACTCTTTTCTCTTTTTGTCAAGGTCTTCCTCTATTCGATTTTTTCTTCTGAACAGATATATACCTTTGGAACAGGCTTTCACTTTTCTCTCTTCTTTTTTCTCTTCTTAGCGCGCTTCAGCTTTAGGCTTTAGGATACGGTTGTAATTCCTGAAGAATTTCATTGCAACACTTAGTTTTTTGAAAAACTACAATTACAATACTATTAATTATAGAGGTCACTATAACGAAAGATTCTTTAGTAATAGTAGAAGATTCCGAGAGTAGATCAATTTGACATACTTCATAGTTTGGTAATGAACTGGAACAAGGATGGTCTGTTATACTAGCTGCTAGAAAATCATCATCAGTAAACACTAGGCTATTTATTGGTCAAATGCCTGCTTTAGAAAATCCTTTGATGATGTTAGCTGGTGTGAAAGATATGGGTCGTTGGTAATTTTTGGGATGTCCTGAATTTTTATCGTCTTACCAGGATTACTGCTCATATGATCCTTAAACGCGACTTTGCATCGTGCTTTGAATGGCCCATGCACGGATATATCTAGGGTCTGCATACGATGCGTCGAATGAGGTGGTAGTTTGTAATTTCTTCTTCCTATTCTTTTCCAGAGTCATTATACGAGTCTCCTAACAAAAATTCAAAAGGAAAATACAGGAAAAAACAGGTACAATTTTGTATTTACTCTCAAAATTTACTTAAAAGTGTAAAATTGACATTTTTTTGGGGTATTTAGTGCACTTTAAAAGTAATTTTACTAGTGAACTATTAATTTTGCTGTAAAAATATGAGGATCTTTTATATTTATTTGTTTTTACTTGAATTTTCGGGTAAAACTATAGATATCATAGAAAATACGAAATTCATAGGCCGCAATGTGATTGGTTATTAGATTATTTATCTGTGCGCGTAGGTAATTCTATTCGTTTGTCGAACTTATTATTGGCTCAATGATATCATGTACGTCACAAACAATCGTAGGTTTCACGTAAGCGTGTTCATTCTTGATCCCTGATTGAGCGATCCAGTATGACCTATTAGGTGCTATTATTATTAGGTAAGTTGCTCTCTTTATAAAAATACATATGAAAATTACTTCAGTGTTCGGTAAATATAGAGTTCATATAAATATTACATACGAATTTTACAGTAAATCTTTGAAAAACACATCAGCATGTGAAATTTACTAGATGTAGAAATTTACCTTATGAAGCAAATTTACCTGTAAAATTGTAGGCAACTTTGTTACCAACGATTTTACATGTAATTTTGCTGCAACTTTTTTTACAGTGTAGGAAGCTGAGTTAAAAAAATAAAACCGGGAAAGCTTATGCTATTTATCTCAAATATTATTACAGGATCTTAAAAACCAATTTTTCTTCAGTAAAAAAATGTTTATTACTCTAAATAAGCAAACTTTCGGTACACAATAGCACGTCTCACTAGCAACTTGACGTAAGCTTCATTTTGAACTAACACGATGTTTAAGGGGTAATTTCAAAATGTCCGAATGTCCCCCTACTTATGATTCTTGGTGTAAGATTTTATGTTTACTACCACTTTATAGAATTTGCGCAGTCGTTTTTTTTATATTCTCTTTTTCATTTTATATTCTTTTGCTCATTATTTTTTTTTTTGTATTTTTTTAATTGACATGTTTTTTCACATCATTTAATGTTGAAAAATAAAGTTCTATTATTATTATTATTATTCATTCCTTCCCATTGAATTGTTTTTTTTTTTTATCAAAGCTGCTTCTACAAGTTCATATATTAAAAAATGTGTAGGTGGTCCAACTTCGGCAACCCTCTCTTATATAATTTTTATGGCTTGATAATTCTTATAATAACAAGTTACTTTCGAAATACTAGAAATCCAGCGTTACAACAATTCTTTCTTGCATGGCCTTGCAGGCACGAAAGATCATGTACATAACCAAACATATGAATGCGTAAACGTAGATTCTTGCTAAGAGTGGGAAATAACGTTTGCATATTTATATCTACATCATAATACTTCTTAGTACTGATTACGTAACATCCACAAGAATGGAATCTTAGTTATGAAAATTCCCAAATTATTCTAGAAAGAAACAGGCGAATCCCAGCATTCGACAAAAAAAAATATGAATTCAAAGCGCAGATTATACTTTGATATTAGGTTTATTTAGATATCGCTGATGTGCAGGCGTCCTCGCAAATGACGCCACTATAAATAAACATGCCGTCAACGAAGACGTTTTCGCGTCGTAGGCATTGGAATTACTTCGCACGCGTTCATTGCGGCTCGCAGTGCCAAAACATCATCGCGAGCGCCTCGCTTTCGAAACAGTTGCGAATCGAGAGCGCCGAGCATATCGGGAGCCCATTTCGAATATCGCAGTCGCCATGATTAAAAATGCACTCCTCATAAGATCGTCATGGAGGGCCGTCGATTCCCGTGTTCGAATTTGAAAGTTTTCTCGGCGCGTGACAAGCGGGCGGCCGCGCGCTTTTCCTTCCCTTCGGCCACCCGGAGCCGGTTTACTGCGTAAGCGTCATTTTCGAAACGGCTCCCGGCGACCAATCACCGCACGGGGAGGGAGAACCTTACCCCCATTGGACGGGCGCCGAAGGACGACGGGTTCTCGAGATATTTCACCTCCTGCGCAGCCGCTATTTCCGTACGGTGTACCGATTGTGTCGGTGTGCGTCCCACGGACTCAGTAGTCCGACGATTACGCGAATTGAAACGTTAACCGTGAAAAAGATAAGGCGGCGTATATGTGAGGTGCTCGCGCGTATACGTCGATTGTGTCCTCCCGCGACATTCTTCCTTATTCACTCGCCTCCATTCGTTGCCGCATATATATATATATATATAGTCTTTTATTTTGTGATATTCAGTGCCCGGCTGTGATAAAACACACCAAAATTAAAATCTAATGTGAAATGGAACGCAGATCTTTTGGTTTTTTTACTAAGAGGTTCGTTTTTATTTTTCTTTTTATTTGAATAATTAATTTTGCGCAACAAATCCCTTAAAACCGAAAAGAGAGCAAAATCTGGTCCACCTCATTTTTCGCCCATGCGAAAAAAATAATCCTGTGCTTCGTACAAAGACGAAACCGGTACGTTTTATACAACATATAGCCCCTACTTTTATGTATACATATATATATACATCCATGTTGTCTTGCTGATTAAAATGGCGGCCTGATGCATGCGTTCGAATTTCGTGTCGTCCATCTTTGTCTAGGTTGTCGGTGTTATCGTTTGGCATGAGACCACCTTTCTCGCTCGTACGTTGTATGTGTTTTCGTATCTCGCCGGGGCATAATGTATTTGTGCCGTAGTAGATATACTGTGAGAGCATGGAGAGCAGGTGTTGACCATAAATAATTTTATTTTGCTCCGGTTTAATTATTACGTTCTTTATTTTATTTCTTATTCGCTTCGGTTCGAATTTTATACGTTCACGTAGATTAATGATTGTGATGTGTATGTCACCCTTAGTTACATTTTATCTGTTATTATGTTCCTACATCCGCGGGTAGACTGGCTTTTATGATTATACGTATCTAAAAAGGAATTTTTATTCTTTTATTAACCCCCTTATAAAGCGTTGAGAGCAATTTTTATTGAGCGGTAATATACAGGAAATCAGGGATATTTCGAATTTCTTACCGCAAAAGCATTAGGGCTATTTAGATTTAATGCGATACGCTCATATACTAAATAAACACCATAAAGTGGGTATTATTGTTATTTTGACTTATTTCATGGTGTGCCTTATTCCCTGTTTATTTGTTAACTGCAGAAATTTTATGTGCTGCATGCGTTCACGATTGCTTTTAATTTGGACCATTAATAGAAATGCTCTTTTCAAAAATTGTGAAACGAAGCAATGCAAAGTTCAAAGAAATCTAAGAAATTTTCTGGAGTTTATGTGGATATATTAATCTTTTTAGAGGAAAAAATAAAATTTAATGCATTTGAAATTATAAAATCGGTTATGAAGAATTTTATTATACACATGAAAATATCTCTTTTTATATGCAATAAATCTACTTCCTAAAGGAATTGATTAAATGTACACTGGGAAAAAAAAAACATTCTTTAAATAATAATAAAAAAATCCGCTACTTAAAATAACTATTTCTTTCATTTATACAGCCAATTTATAAAAAAAGTGATCCATAGAATATCGCTAATTACCATCCCATATCACTTTTGTCAGTGTTTTCCAAAATTTTTGAAAAAGTAATGTATTTCCGTTTGTACGATTATTTTTAATGTTTTTCTTTATTTTCGCAATATCAGTTTGGCTACCTAAAAAAGAAATCTATAAATGATGATTTGTATCACGTTATACAAAATATTTATAATAAGCTGGATAGTAAATTGAGAGTCGCTACCTTAATGTTCGATCTATCTAAAGCATTTTAGTCGATGAATCACAAAATCCTATCAAAAAAAAAAACTTGAACAGTACGGAATTAGAGGGCCGTGTTTGGTATGGATCCAGTCATACCTGAGGGATCGCTCCCAGAGTGCAGCTATCAGTCAAAATAATAGAACGGTATTTTCGCAGAAAACAACAAGTAATACCGGTGGACCACAACGGTCAGTGCTAGGTCTGTATTATTTTTAATATTTACAAATGAACTATCTGCAAAAGGTACTAACTGTGCCAATTCAATGCTAAGATGTACACAACAAAACTATTTAATATTGAATGTTGAAAAAACAAAACTTTTTCAAAACAAACTGTTTTTGACTGTCACGAACGAAGCGATTCTTCGCTACTTCTGCGTATGTATAGCCGGAATGTGCTTACTACAAAATTGTGTAACCTTAGTATACGGTATGTAGTATGAGCGGTCTTCCCTTTCATAATAATATAAAAATTTATAATAAGCTACCACCGGACTTGAGGCTGACGCGCAGCACCCTAACTTTTAAAAAAAGCTTGAAAACATATCTCCTAGACAAGTGCTATTACAGCATGAATTAATAATTTGTGTAGTACTTTTTTAATTATATTATTATGTTTTATTTTTATTATACTTAATTTATGTATGTACATGACAAGACACATATGTATTTGCTTTTGTAAATCCGAATGCCAAATAAATTATTATTATTATTATTATATATATAATAAAATAAAAACAATAAAAGGATATTGAAATAATATTGTTTTCCGTACTACTATCAAGGCTCTTTAACTAAGAGCTTTTATAGTGCAATGGGATAACTTTTATAAAGCATTAACATGTATTTTATAAAAGCTTTATAAAAGTTTTATAAAAATTCTTTCTCAAAGAACCTTTCTAGTGTAATATCAACCTAAGTAATGTTTTAACAAAATGAAATAGTTCTTTTAAATAGTGGCAAAGAAATATTTCTGATGTTTTTCTTCTCAATGGAACAATACCGGTATTATAAGGTTCAACATGTTGAGTATTTGATTTAAGAAAGTCACTTTACGCATCAGAAGAAGCTAACATTTTCCCAAACATTTTGTTTGTGAGAAAAGCATGTCTTATTTCATACACGCCTTTAAATTAATTTTACAAAGTATTTATTTCAAATCACTTTAATCTGGTCAATTCATACATATTATATTAAGATCCAACAAAAGATATATCTGCTGTGTGTACATGTTAGAGTAGTATTCTCACCGACAAAAGCCACAGAAACTTTTTTTTACAACCGCATTTTTAAGTCTTTGGCTCATGGTTTATACATCAATAATTTTATGTAGAGCATGTTACTTGGTTAAGAATAATAAATAAGTATTTTTTAGATAGTATTAAATAAATAATAAGATTAGAAAATAAAGAAAGTTCATCAACCGTTTAAAATTGTATTTTATTCAAAACCAGACGATTACATTATATGTTATATTTTTAATAAAGTACAAATTTGAACTGTTTATGAATTTCTGTTATTTCCCAACTGATATCTACATTGTTCTTTGGATAAAATTCAATAGAAATTTTCTTGCAAACGTATATGTAGAGATGCAGTCGCCTTAATTCGTTTAAGTAATTTTTACTTCATTAGAACTATATTTTCTTTTATATGTGTATGTGTTTCTTCATTTCCCAATTATTTCTCAAAAGCTATCAATTAGACATTAGACCATCAATACTTATTTCTTTTTTTTTTTCATTACGATCACTAATTTTAGGGGAAAACAATTAATGTTTATTTTTAAGTAATGAAACAACACTGCAAGAAAAAAAATTAATTGAAAAAAAGAAAGCGACTTATTCAGCCTTTTGCCTCAAATAATCCATAATTAATGAGAGGAAAATTTTAAAAATCGTCCTCTATGATGTTAACATCCGTTAAGTAAGTAAAACAGGAAACAGATCTTCGCATTCTATCCATTAGATGCTGAGAAATAAATACCGAAAGATACGAACTTTTAGTGCTGATGACCAATGAATTTTTTTCGAGATTCTAAAACATTTTTTTTTCTTATTTAAATAAGTTTTCTTTCTTAAAATATCTAGTAAATAAATTGATAGATTTTTATTTTAATTGTCGCAGTTTACTTCAAATTAAGAGAGTGCACTGGAATTTAAAGCAATTATTTAAGAAATTAATAATTGTCTACATTAATATAATAATCCTCTTTAATTCACCTCTTCTGAATCCATGATTAATTTTGTGACTATAGTTTCTATCACGTTGTAATGTTTAGGTACTTAGGCTACAGTATTTTAGGTTATTCTCTACCAAGTAGGTACACTCTTTTGTACGTTTTTTTTTTTACATTCTTATAGCTAATTCTCTGATGAAGCAATAAATAGATTGCAAAAGCTCAGAATCTGAACATTTGAGTATTTTATGTAAATTTGGCTTGCTATACCCATTATAAGTCCTTCCTTTGTGAACCTAACGAGTACAGCTAGTACTTCATTGTATTTAAAATAATAATAATACATAATCATTTTCTTACTGGTTACATAACAGAAGTAAGAATTATACACAAGCCAAAAAATATTTTATATCTAAATATCTGATAGTTCATATTATGTGCTCCTGTTAACTTTTTAAGGGACATCTATAAAATTATTTGTTTTTTATTGCTTTTTAATCTATATTTTCAGATAGTTCAGAACATGATATGAAGTCATTATTAGTGATAAAAATTTCGAGCAATTAACCTTAACGATTAAACAAAATTCCATCATCTAAAAAGAGAGGTTTCTATATCATATCTTAAGTTACTTCAATATTTAAAAAAAAATCAATTCTTCAAGTTTTCGGTTTTTTTATAAACATTAATTATGTAATATTTTTTGTCACGTAATTTTGCGGTAAAGCAGCACTATTATTAGATCTCTTTACATTCGCCAATGCGGATTTGGTTACGAAATTGTATACTTAGCTCTCAGTAAAATGTGTAGCATAATTTGACTAAGCCAGGTCCAACACCAGCCATTACCATTTGCCACGCCCCCTACAGTGCTCAATTTCATTCACATTGCTTGTGCTAATCTTAATCACTAATCTATTACGGGAAGATCCACATATGAATATGTATGCATTAATATTTGATATCACTCACTGAGTAAAATACATTATGTAATATCTTGTATCAATCAATCCAGCCATATACTGCTAGTTATTCGGAAAGTTGTACTACTTTCTATAATTATAATAGGTACCACTACTTATTATTATAAAATGCGTTGTCACTATTATCCATTTTGTCTCACAATGAGTCCAGAGCTTAAAAATCAGAAATTCAATAAATCGTACAACACAATTTTCTATTTGCGATATACAAATTACGATCATGAATCAACTCTAACGTAAATCTTACTCCACTTTGCTTTAACTCTTCAACAGTAGCTGTAGGTTTATACACATATCAGTTAAACAAAGAAAGTACAATAAAAGATGTTTTTTTTTCTTTTTTTGTCTGGATATGACAACCTTTATCACCTCTTACTTGATATATCTGGCGGCATCTTATTCGTATTAAATTAATGTGCTGATAACAAACCAAAAGTTTTTTTTATATCTACAAGTTACTGATTTTAGATTTATAGTCAAGTTCTGTGGAAAATGTGGCAACAAACTATAAAAATCTACAACGTTTCATGAATTACGAAAAAAAGTACTTTCAACAATACGCTTATACTTATAGCCAAGTTAAGTAATTCAAATAGTGTAACTTCAATGAGGTTTTGGTGCAATAAACGAAAAAAATATTTATAGAAAAAAATATTTAATAAAACTTTCCATTTCCTTCAGCAATTTTTCATACAGGTATCAAATTTTGCGCCATTAAACATACACTGAGAATTTTCTAATGTCATTATGAACTGTTTTAAATCTCTCTTTAGCTTGTAAATTTGTCCCACAACTAAAATTTAGGCATCTATATATAATATCTATAATAAACACAATACTATATGCATTTTTATACACAAGTATATAGTCAATATCCAATATCTGTTTACATAACCCAAACATGGAATGTTAAAATTAACAAGACCCCCATACAGAGCAAACACTATTGGAATGATTGACAATGATGCATTATCTGACACAATCTTGCAGCTGCCTATACACGCACGTCCAGCACCGACTTTTGATTGATATTTTCTTTGTGTGCACTGTTTTAACAAGTGTTAAATCAAATTGCCTCTTTGGAAACCCTTACAAAGCAGTAAGATTACATCTGCATGTATGCAAATAAGGACGTTAAGCCTTTCTTGGTATAATGGTATGATTGCCAACTGTTCTTCTACTATCTGGAGGTAACAATTCACATGGGTATTTTTTCTATTTGACTATACGATAAAAATTGAATTCTCTGTTAGAAATCAGATCAAACAAACCAAAAATAAAAATCTTATAAATTATAGGTTACTTAAATATATTTAAAGGATTTTAAATAGATTAAAGATGGCTAGTATGGAAAACATCACACAAATTTCTTAACACAAAATAAATCATCATGTATATTTTTTTTTTATACTAGAGAGCAATATAATAAACTACATCATTATTATTATCCAGTCTTTCATCTCTTTTTCTGATTTATATTTACGACTTCAAGTTCGTTACCCTCCCGTAACGTAATATTTCTTTATGTTAGAGACGGGAGGTACAAAACTACGTGGAAGTGTCCGTTGATTTGTGCGTTTTGCGTGCAAGTTTCTAATAATTATGTATAGGTGTACACACACTCGAGGATCGTGTGAACGTTATTATGTTGTTATACTCGAACGATTAACCTTTCCGAGACTATAATCATAACTTCTGGAACAACTAAAATAACACTAATCATACCACTGTAAACTACGTAACGTATCCTTAATACTATTGAACACGCTTTTGCATCTATGTATATCATTTCAATTTTTTAACCCTGCATCTATAATACCGGTAGTAACCCGTAGCAGATGTAGTAATGGTATACTTGCGAGCACACATAAACACAGAAAGAAATAATCGACACCAGAATTGACGCGGTACGAATTACACACGCACATAACCTCAACTTACACATCGAATTGCCTCATTGCTTATTATTACCTAACGATCGACGTAACGTCGCAAAATACACAACTGGACGGTGCCGTGTCTCCGCGACGTTCACTTACAGCTCCCGGATTAATAAAACCGCCCGTTGAGAGAGCGGGCGTGTTAATTCAACATTAATAACGTCGAGATCTCACGTGACGCGAGCGACATCTACGATACGACAGTGCGGCCGAGTATACGGAACGAGGGCCGAAGCCCGCTTCGATATTCTGATAGTTCCCCTTTAACAGGCGAGACGTAGTCGGATCTCGACACGAGCCAGTGTTGGCAACGTCGCTTTCCCCTTAAGCTCTCTGGTATTATACCGTAGATACGCATGCAATTTATAGTGTTTATAGTAATTAAAATGTAAATATTTAATAGGAAAATATTTTTCATGCACTCCGCGTAAAAGTTTTATTCATTTATCAATATAGAAAGAGAGGCTATGTTGCGGGAGGATTCGCGCTTCGTTGTGGTCGGGGAACAATCGGAGAGTGAGTTATTCGGAACGATAAAGTTAATTTTATGCGTTTTGTTTGGGTTTCTCTCTGTGTTCCCGTTTCATTCCCTCTGGGGTTTTTACAAAAGCTCCCTCTTTATGATGTATAAGAAGTTGGCTCTGCTTGTACGGAAAGGTTGTGATGTTTCGGCAAAATTGTAAATTTAAATAAAAAATACTTTTATCCTTTAAACATAATTCTTCTTAATAATGAAGTAAGAAATGACAAAACAATTTTTATGTCTCTATTGTTGGATTAATGATGCCTTTTTGGTCCCAAACAATTTATTATAAAATACATATATCTAGATACATCAAGAGCGGATAAAAAGGATGTATGTAAATGTTATGGCCCCTAGCCACCCATCTTACCTTTTACGCAAGAATATCATCCCAATGAACCAAATTCAAATTTCCCGCAATTATTTTTAGTAACTTCAACATTAAAGCATGAAATTACCTACGATTTTGTATTAATATTAATGTATAAGATTAATAGTTATTTGAATACCTTTAAGTTGAAGTGACTAAATATAATTGCGGGAAATTTGAATTTGGTTCACTGGGATGGTTCATTAAATGTTTTTAAAACTGCAGAGGTAATTCAAAACTAATAAAATACCTAAAATAAATAAATGAAACAAGTAAATCATGTAGATTAAACGGATGAGTAAACTTATTTGTGTAGATACGAATGTAAACAATAACAAACTGCCATTTTGGGAAGCTGTTGTTGCAAGTGAAGTTAGGTTTAGAAATTTGGTCCCCTATGACTCATCCATTGTTCTTACTCAGTGTACTCTGGCGAAATGTTTAATGCGAAAGAAAAATAAAGATGGTGCTCTTTATTTTTCAATAATGTAGTTATATACTTATTTCTAGCCGATAATATAGATAACTATACTACCAAGTTGTAGAGGTGTATCATGTATTTTTGGCGAATATTAATACATGTATGTTTTTACCTATCTTGCTTGGATAAATAATAATATAATGGACGATGTTGGTTTGAATACTGACACATTGACGAAAAGTAAATGCTTATTTTAACTATGCATTAATTTAATTGTTATATAAATACATAGATATTTAAAACTACAAAAATTTTGAAGTGGTATTTTAATTTATCTGAATACACAAGCAATCAAACTTCTTGATGTTTATTGATATTGGATTGCAACATAATTGATGAGCAAAATTCACAATAATATCTATTCCAATAATTTGACAACACTCTAACACACAAAATACGTAACCAGCACGTAATAGGTGCAAAACCAAAGAAATATTAATTAAAACTGTATATATGTTTCCCTAATTTATCACCTGATACTAAGTATATTTTATATTTAAATTAATGTAGATACTTTAAACCGCGAAAAATTTGAATTATTAATGGAAAACATTTATACAGACACACCTAATATAACCTGTTTCCATTCAGTCATTAAAATGAAAATAAATTAGGAGATATTTGCGGTATTACAGTACGTTCTACTAACCTAGAAAAGCTGTAGGTATACACGTACATACTTTTAAAAAATGCCCCTTCACTTTCGATTTATATTTATTAACTATTGTAAGATCTTTTTTGTGTAATAACAATTAATATAGACAAATGTTAGGCACACACATTTTATCATATCACATAATAACAACACGTACAAATAAAAATAACAAAATGTCCACGTTAAAATAACTATTAATCTGACAATGGAATCTGACTAAACAAGTGCTGCACTAGATATGACTCAAGTTATCGTGTTTTAAGATTGTACTACATAGACAAAAGTATGTTATGTAGACTGCGACTACACGTGCGAAGTATTATTTATTAACCATCAGCTGACATTGATATAACGAGAAACAGAACGTATTAGCTTTGTACAACATCACAGTTAGTCGCTGCCTCTGCAGATGTCTCCTATTCACCAGTAAGAAATCCTTATACGACTAAGATGACTCACCGGATACATTCAGAGACCGTTTATGATAAAGGACACCTTCCACAAGACCCGCATCCTAACCATAACATACTTACCTAATACGTCAGACCATTTATAATAAAATAATACACAATCGATTTCGTAAGAAAATAAATGAGCTCTAATACGTATTCAAAAGGATATATCTAGAAAGAAACTTCTTTGAACTATATATCATTTATTCTCAAGCGAATAAGGAATTCTGATAATAGAATAAGAGAACAGAATTTGATTGTATAGAATGCTGCTCAGTGTCTTTTTTGTTTTTCTGTTCAAAAAAGGTAATTCATTAAGCGGCATAGAGATGGTAAGCAGGCATTTATCATCTTTCTAAACTTCACAAATAATTTGAGTAGTTTACTCATGCTTACTTAATTTGGCTTTGGCATTTGTAGTAGTGAATGTTGCTTAATGGATAAAAGGAATTTAAAAGACATGCATACTAGAGCTATATCTAGTATGCATCCTTTTAAATGGCATTTGCTTCCACACTCCATTTCATAATGTAGGCCGCCTTTAAAAGCTCTCTACATTTTTTTTTATTAATTTCGATTTATTAAGCTTCCATTAAAAATTAATGGAAGCTTAATAAATGCAAGATTTAAACATTTTCGTAGTAAGTCTAGGGGTGTCGGTCAGTTTAACTAAAATATTTTCGACTTCCGGTAATGTTCCCTTATACCGAAGGACTTATCAACTTTGTTATTGCAAATAGAAAGGTAGCATTTTTATTTCAGATTTTGGATTCTACTCTAATTTTTTTTTGTCAAGTTTATCTTACAGACGATACACACTAATTTTTTTAAATCACTTTTTTTTGTTAATTTTCCACACTAGGTGGGGGTAAATGCACAGAAACTTAAGGAAAATGTCGAAATGTTAGAAATTTTCCCATAATACAAGTATTTTACGTTATATACAGGAAAATTTCTGGTTCTTAGAAAAAAGAATCCTCTATCAGTATTCGTAATATTACCAAGGCGAAAGATACTTCATATCTGCATTAGGAAAAACTTAATATTTCTTACAATTTGGAAAATTACAGTTAAAAATAATATCTTTTATTCAAATAAATTACCTTAACAGCAAAAAATATTTTTTGGATATATGATCGCAAGTACTTACGATTTTCTTAAAGAAACTATTTATTTTATACAAAGTCACTGCAGTTACACATAAAGTAGTAGTAGATTTACGTCCAAATTGTATTACAAAACTGTAAATCGTCACGTCATATTGTTCTAAAGGTATAATAGTTTTCTGGCCTATAGCAGCAAATACCTTAAATATATTCTACAAGTACAGAAATTGCAATGAAGATGGCAGTTCTACTATTTCACTACACTAACTTTTCATATTCGATATAAGTTTTCTTGTATTTTTACTTTTAAACAATTAAAACTTCTATGGAAATTATATCACTACTTTAAAAATTTACTTGTGAGTATTCCAGACTGCGTGAAAAGATCTTAGAAAAGTTACCCACATTTCGAAATTTTACTATGAATATTCCAGGTACAACCGTAAATTAAATGAAGGTTGACTAGATTATTTTCTTCCAAAATCATTAGTTTTTTTGTTCAAGCTATGCTCATTTATAATTAGTTATGTATTTTTTTTTACAAAAAAATAATAGGCACATTCAATTGGTCTCACAAAACTCCTTTGATCGTCTCTATATCTCTCCTAGTTAAAAGTTATACATTTTGTTTTGCAAATTTTAAAATACACATCTGCACTACATTAATAACTTTTGCATTTGAATGTTGTGGGAGACCTGTAGTATAAGCACCATAAGCCGAAATACGTGGTCGACGAAAGGAAAATAGTATACTTTTTTAAATTATACATTGAATAAATAAAAACTGGTGTACTAATGGTACCTATAATGTATGTTTTCGTATTCTTATAATGCAACAAATAAAAACATAGCTCCCACTACGTCTCTCAATTATCAATTAAAAATAGTTTTCTTAATTTAACCAATACTAGTATGTACTATTTTAACACTGATACAATCGAGCGGCGTATAAGTAAACAATGACTCATTCAATTCTCGGCTTATCCATAAGAAAGAGGCTAGACGGCGCTTCGCGCACGGCGCTGAGCCACCAAAGAACGGCGCCCGACGGCGTCTAGTCAGAGAGAGCCAATCGAGCGCCCTTGACGCCTATGACTTAAAAATATTTCTTTTTGTATTCACTGGAAATGCGAAAAACGTTTACTTTTTTGTTTTCAGCTTATCTGATTCTTTTTTTTGTTTCTCGTTGCATTATTATATTTTTGGCATATTGCATTAAAAATATTTCTTGTTAGGACTCGATTAACACGATATTCACAGAGAAGAGAGGTAATATTTTATTAATATTGATAATACAATTATTTTTACTAAGATATGAATAACACAATAGTAATACCTACTTCCCTTATTTCTTTTAACAATAAGCAAAAAAGTTATAGTTAAACTTTAAACGATTTACTTCATACACAAGCGCTTATTTATGTAGATATACGATAGCTCATGACGTTGGAGTCAAATGGCGAAAACGCAGAAAAAATTTAATGCCTTTTTAACTAGTGGTCATATCGATTTGCGATTTGTCTCATTCAATTACGGATGAAAAAATAGTCAGTGCAATCACACACTCTCACAATCTCTCACAAGTTATTTCAAACGATCTCCAAGCAAGAAATAACGGAAGTAAGATTTCTAATTAGTTATTTCAAGGCCATGAAATTTACTCACAATCAGTGCACATATACAGATTGACCAAATTCGATGTACACAACGGGCAAATATACTTTGCAGTGGAGATACCAAAAAATGTGATAGGCAGTGCAAACCTATAATTTTCGAAATAAAGCATTGGTTAAATCATATTTTAAATTCGCCTTACCGTTTTTGAGATATAAAGAAAAAGTTATTTTCCTTCAGTTTCGATTATGTGATATAACCTTTCTTATTATTTAAAATTTAAAAAAAATTGTTTGAATATTTTTCGTGCAGCTTTTTATTTGAGATTTGGATATGAAATATACTTTTTAATAATCCTTCAAAATTTTTAGTTATGGCGTCATATTCTTTTTTCTTAAATGGAAACCATAGTAGTCTATGTCCTAATCAAATAACAATTTTGCGGGCAAGCATAAGAACATATAACACTATATATTTATTCTAAATATTAAGGAAGATATTGCATTTTTAAATTTGTAATAACTTTCTGGCGTGCCATATAGATATGGCAGATCTATGAAAAAAAAAAATCAGCAGAGGACCATCACAGCCAAACAAAATAATTGATATTTTCCATGTCACATAATAAGCGTCAACTTATTTTTTTAAGGGGAATATTGCCTGTAACTGTATACCGACATTATATGAAAAAAATAGTATTTGAGCAATTTATATTTTATATAATATATCCAAATATTTCGCCCTGTCCAGATAATTTATTTGGATAAAAGAATAAATTAATAAAATGTAAATGTTCAAATAATTATGTAGATTTGACAGTATTTCCAGCAATGTTTTACAATATTCTGGGTAAAATAATCAATTACTTCATGTTAAATCTACCAAAAGAAAAAAATAAAAAGTAGAAGTCGTTAAATGAAATAAATATTTTAAGGTAACATGAACAAATGTTATCTGTTATTTCAAAATAACTAGTTTTGTAGTGTTAAACCACAAAATTATATTGAACCAAAACATAATTGCTTTTCAGTTAATAATATTATATTGTTACAATAAACTATGCAGTAGATAATATAGTATATAATATCCAAAGTGTAAAATATTTCTAAGACGGCATATTTTTATAAACCTAGAAAAATAGCAGTTCATTTACATTACTCCCATTGTATAGTTAATATAACGAAATATTTTTAATTAATTCAAACAAAACATTTTGTTTGTGGTCTCGCTAACAAATGGTTCACTGTTGAACTAACACAATATTGTCAATATTTTTTTTTCAGTTATTGTATATAGCCGTACATTTTGTGCAATTTGATTAAAAATGTTGCTAATGCAATATTTTTCCAACAAACTGATTTTGATTGACGGAATGCATTTTCTTCTCTCACTGTACATGATTTGCTTTGTTCATATTTTATGTAATTTACTATTTAATTGGAAACCGTTGATTTAAATAGTTTACACATGAATATCGGGTAAGGCTATTTCACACCTTGTACTGCATTCCGTAGGCACCATTCATTATTTACTGAATTACGTCCTTGTTTATATATCTTAATAATTATTCAACCGACTGAAGTACCTTTGGGTGTCTCTTAGATGGCGCGTGACGTAAATGGGTTTTTACGTTGGCGCAGTACGCTAATCTAACAGACACCCAATGGTACTTCCAATCGGTTGAACAACTATAAAGATATATAAACAAGGATTACGCTTACCGCTAGTATCTCTCAAGATCTTCTGACCATATCAGAAGAAAGCATGATATCTTGTCGTGATACATTTTTAGCCATTTCTAAATTTTTGGCGTTTGTGATCGTTTGAATCAGTCTGAATTCTGAATTTACTATTATCTCTATAGTTTGTGACTGGTCTATAGTTAAAGGTGCAATTATTACGAATATGCGTAATCGGACACGACAATGAGTAGCTTAAGAAAAGGTTGCGTACCGGGACGTTTTAATAGGAGAAGTGTTTGAAGAAAGCTTTAGAACTATCGACATTTATTTAAAGATAGTATAAATGAATTTATTTTAATTTGTGGTACTCAAAATAAGTTTGCCCTGAAATTATATATTTATACAGGGTATTCCACGTAACTGGTTCATTAAAAGTTTATGATGTTCTATTATTTACTTATATTTGAAATTTTGGCACCAGTATCTGTTCGATTGGAACTATAAATGCAAAATACCTTAACCAAAATATCACTTCCGGTTGACCGGAAATGGATGTCAACTTTGTTATTTTAAATAGAATGATATAATTTTTTATTCATTTTTGGATTCTACAACTATAAATACGTCAGTTTTCATTAGCTATTCCTATAGCTACATGTTGCCGTTTTTGAGTTATTTAAGTTTTTCTTTTTTTTTAGTCATAATCATTGCATTATTGAGAAATTAATATCTCGGTTAATACTGCAAGTAGAGACTCCAAATTTGCTATGTTATGAATGTAGATATTACTCTAAGAAACGGTAAGCACACTTTACATTCTAACATACAGGGTGTTCAAAACTGAGGAACAAAGTGACATATTTTCAAATGCAGAAAACTCATTTTTTTTTAAATAGAACACCCTGTATTTTAATTCGGAATTAAGAAGTAAATATCATCTCCTATCACTTTATATCAGCATTCCCTATACCTATCTTTAATAGATTTTGAGATATGAGCGACTTTTTGTTAAACAGACTAAGAAGCCCTATCTTTAAATGTTTGTAGCTGGCTCTGAAATGGATTCAAGTCAAATTCATGTATTATTTTTGAATAACCATACAAGAATGTCTGTTCGAATAATCATTTCTATTAATATTGCGTTGTACGAAAGTGTAATTACAATGATATACATAAACACTTTTGGTTAGTCAATGAATTTGACATTAATCCCATTCATAGCCATCTACAAACACGCAAAGATAGGGCTACTTAGTCTGTTTAACAAAAAGTCGTTCATATCTCAAAATCTATTAAAGATAGGTATAGGAATGCTGATATAAGTGATAGGGGATGATATTTACTTCCTCCATTCCGAATTAAAAATACAGGGTGTTCTATTTAAAAAAAATGAGTTTTCTGCATTTGAAAATATGCCACTTTGTTTCTTAATTTGCGAACACTGTGTATGTTAGAATGTGAAGTGTGTATACCGTTTTTTTAGAGTTATATCTACATTCACAACATAGCAAATTTGGAGTCTTCGCTTGCAGTATTAACCGAGATATTAATTTCTCAATGATGCAATGATTATGACTAAAAAAAAAAGAAAAACTTAAATAACTCAAACACGGCAACATGTAGCTATAGGAATAGCTAATGAAAACTGACGTATTTATAGTTGTAGAATCCAAAAATTAATAAAAAATTATATCATTATATTTAAAATAAGAAAGTTGACATCCATTTCCGGTCAACCGGAAGTGATATTTTGGTTAAAGTATTTTACATTTATAGTTTCAATCGAACAGATACTGGTGCCAAAATCTCAAATATAAGTAAATAATAGAACATCATAAACTTTTAATAAACCAGTTACGTGGAATAGCCTGTATATGCACAATAAACGATTTATTTATTAAAACAGGAAAAACAGGACGAAAAAGAAAATCTAAGTAATCCACAATTACCAATTATTAGATTAGAGCTTTTTTCGTCCTGTTTTTCCTGTTTTAATATGGATCCACACTATATACAGCATTGCGATAATGATTATTTATTTTTATTTATTTTCCATTTTCTATTATAATATACGTTTTAAATTGTATCTGTCATTTGGTTAGGTCACTTGTCAAATACTGTTTATAATGTATTTAAATGTATACAATTCCTGAACAACATATTTCTTAATTGCAAATAATATCAAATCACCTGCGTATTGGAAATAGTTCTTGCTGACTATCGCTACGCGCCACCACTTTTGAAAGGTGTGGAACTTTACACTTGTCGCGTGAAGTTAAACAGAAGGTATATATACATCTTTATTACTATATCTTTTAGCTATAAGTTATTTATTCCATGTCTTCAGAAGTTGTATTATTAAAAAAATATCAGTCTTAGTTTCCGTTTATCAAAAGTCTTTTTGCAGCAAAAAAACTGTTCTTCTACGTAACCTAACAATTCACAAGTCGCCACTGGCAACGATCGCTCCAATCCTCTGCGCCCCCTTCTCGTCTCCGTTCGCCGCGAGAGAGCAGAAACCGACTTGCCTCCCGCTGGCAAATCCGCTGACCTGCCAAGTTTGAGGATTTGCGAAATTGCAAATCCGTCTTCGCCGGCATCGGGACTTTCTTTCTCTCGTTCGTATACACGGCCGCGGTGCGTGGCGACTCTTCTATACGGCCGCCGTCATCAGCATAACGATGCCAGGCATTCGAGAACCGAAAACTGGAAAGTCTTCGTCTCGCAGTTTACGTCAGTCGTTCCTGGAAGTTTCGGCCCGAAAGCCATTAGTGTTTCCCATTGTTGAAAGGCCAGAAGAATGATGTGATTTTTGCCCGACCGCGGCGGACCTGTATGTATATAGCATATACCCTTGTGCCTATATTTACGCCGGACGGCGACTGACGGCCATTCTAGTCTCGATTCTATTCTCTCTTTTGAATAACTGGCTGACGATAACGAAGTGTGAAATTTCGAGAAATGTCCTGGAGCACCGTTGATTATCTTCATCGTTAATTCGTTTCCGTTTCGACGATAATGGGGCCTTATATTTCTGTTGCGTCGGCTAATGTAGATTAGACTGGGTCATTAGCTCGAAATTACTTCAAAGCACACATATTTACCTTGTTAAGATTTAAAACTTTTATAAAAATGTAGATAATAGACGTTTCAATTTTGACATCCACGTGCGGTCTGATTCGTAATTTTTAAATTTCACTTTTTATATTGGCAGTCGAGCCATTATTATAATAAGTATCTTTAGAATTTGAATTAGAAAAACTTACAGGCCTTGACACAGAAAAATAAAGTACTTAGTCGCAATAGCAAATTACAAGTAAATAACCGAATAGTTTGCTGAATTCTCTAGTACACATCAAAATTATCTAGGGGACTAGCAAAGAAGGCATTTCTGCTCCACATAGGTGAATAATTAATTCTTTGTAATGTGTGAAGGTATAAGTCGGCCATCATTACTTATTTACTTTTAGAAATAATACTTAATGAGAACTGTTTATTTAAAAATATACTGCAAACACTAACACGGTGGTAATTTTGACGTCTTTGAACTCTAGGCATTTTATTACGCTTGACACTCTTAAACGAACGCGCTATAACTAAACATTTCTGTACGAGTCAGCTGTCATAAACCGGTTTCTCCATAAAAAAAAAAAATTCGCAAAAAATTATCGAAGATAAAAAGTTTTAATTCTTACCATAGCTTGCTTTAAATATAGTCATTCTGTTGCCAAAAAATCAAGTTGAAGAAATTATCCCTTCTAATGTCACTGAATATATTTTTAGGGCATGGTTAGAAAAGAATTATATTAGCTATAATTAGTTAATCGCATTCGGCCAGGTAGCCTACAAATTTTAATTACAAAGTACTACTATTTTAGCAGATTTGGCAATTCAATTATAGGTTATTACGCTCATATATAAATATGACAAATAAAGAAATAAGGATAATAACAAGTGTTCTGGAATTATTATATAATAATGTAAAATGAAATGTATCTGACTATGTTGAATGTTCAAGAAAATATGCGTTTATACTGGACAGGTACAGATAGCGTTTATTTATTTAGTAAATGTATCTTAATACTTACAATATTTTATCATACCTTGATGAATTGTCATTAATTTTGAAAGAGGTAAAAACTCTCTTACACTATTTAATAGAAAGCACTAACCATATGCAAAAAATACTTCCCCCGAGTTTACCTATGGGATAAATAAATTATAACGAGCAATTTTTTCGTTAATAGTTGAATATTCCTTTATTTGGAGAATATCCGTGCGAATTATAGTATTTATACACACATAAAAAGGCATAAAATGGATTTCTTCACTTTAGTAAATATATGTCTTTAAAAGGTTTTACTTCTTTCAAATATATCTGTATTTGAAATAAGAAATTATTCTTGTGTAGTGACAAATATTTTACTTGGTTGTAATCAATAATATTTTTGGTGGTAAGGCTTATTTTAAGAAAAATGTTTTCCCCCCAAAGAAACAAATTTTTTGATCTAAGAAATAAAAGAGGCAACAGGTACTTGAATTAAGAATTTTTTTTTATTAAGGATTTTGATATTTAACGTAAACCATATGAGTTACTCATTTTAAGGTGAAAATTTGTTTTAAAAAATGATGTCATTTTTGCGGTGGGATGAATTTGTAACACGTAACAATCGAACGTTTACCAATAATGCAATAGTTTTGTGCATGCATCGAAGATAGAAATGTGAATCCGGATGATGCTAAATAGGTAAAACTGTATAATCGCAGGAAGTTGATAATTCAAAGTTTTGCTAATTTGTAGAATTACTTAACCTATATTTAATTACAGATTTAAAATTTGCCTACCAATTCTTAATTCTTCTGCATTTACTAACTCCAAAAGGGCCTACAAAATGTCGAAAAAAAGTATGGAATCACCCAACTTTTGGAGCTATAAACAGCATTTTTATCCATGCGAAGTATCTTTTGCTTTTCTGAATCTATTTTTTTTTTAATTTCTCTTATTTAAGTAATCTTATGGTGTCTTCATGTGCAACAAACCTTTAAGCTGTATAAATTAAAAAATAAATAATTATAATTATGTTGTATAATTGCAGTAAAAAAAATGAAAACAGCGCGGCGATATATTGAGATGCTTAAATTGCACTAATTGTAAGTAAAAATATACCAACTATTATATCACATCTTTATGAAATATTTGTAGTCATTGTAATTCATGATTTTGAAATGTTAATGAAAGAGCATTAACAGACTGCCGCTAATCGGAAGAACAACTGAAGACTAAAATCCGATTAAAAGATCCAGAAAATTCATCTGCAAACGGAAAATGTATATTTCCTTTGCGAAATATGTAATATAGTGCTGCGATACATTTTTCCCTAACGCTAAAATTAGATGCGTCTTGAATTTTAAGACAATGATACGTATCTCTTTGAGAATGCTCCACCCATTTGTGTCACTAAGCCATTTATAGGACTGCTATATTTTCCAAAATTGTTTTTTTATTCACAAAAAATTTACCACTAATATCAAATAGAATATCTAGAGATATATCTAGTTTCCTGTTTGATGCTTGTGGTAGGTTTTATATATTTACAAAAAAAAAAATAATTTCAGAAAATAACGGTTTTGTTCTTTTCCAACCAGAATTAATCTCTTGAAGTAAAAACGTATTTCTTCTTTAGAGTAAAATTAACATTTCTTCGTAAGACAATAAAGGTTCATTCAATTTAAAACATTCTTGTATACTAAGAATATCTACGTACTTGGGATGAGAGTGCAATTATTTAACCAATAGTAAGTTTTATTTAATTCAATGAAGGATTTTCTTTAACCAAAACATTTTTTTTTTCTTTATTATATTATTTGTGATCCAAGAATATATTTATTAGCGTGTAAACAAGGTATATCAAATAAAAAATAAATTTTGCTTGGGTGTTAACTACACGACATATAAAGCACAAACCCACCGAAACCGGATTTTCATCATTAAAGAATAAAGAAAAAGTAAAATTTAGAGTCAAAAATTCTTTAGTCCGGGCCTGATGCAAGGAAACGTCATGTTAAGCACCCGCTAAACGTGGTATTATGTATAAATACATTGCACTCATTTAGTATTATTCTTAATGGTATGCCGTAAGTTCATTTAACGTCATTCTGAATAAATAAAGGCCAATCGGCCAGTGTGCCCTTGTAAAAATAGCAAAACTGAGGCATTTTAAATTTCTTCTTTTCATAAAATAAACATTCATTCCTTTTATGTTAAGAGCATTCTACGTAATTCTACAAAGTATTATTTTTAATATCCTGATAAGACGTTCGAGTTTCACCAGATATGCGACTTCAGTAGTTATAAAAAACGTAAATATTTTTCTTTTGCTTTGTCGAATCGAGAGTTAGTTGTTAATAAACGGGACCACATGAATCTGACTTATTTCTTTTGGATTTATTTAATCATATAACGCAAAATGAATTGAATCGAATTACATAGAAATAAATGTAGATACAGAAAATTTGCAAACACGTCTTTTTACTATGATATCGCGCGAAAATGAATCTATACATTCCTGCGCTTTTGTCGATGCATCAAGCTTCGATTTTCTTTATATGCTGTCATCATGATGGTCCTGAAAAGGATCGTTTTTTTTTTCGAGACGGGAAGAATTTAAATAAAATGTGCGAAGCGGCGATCCACACAAAACTAACAGCGGTAATGGCTGAATGACAGTGGTATGTGGGGGTATGCTCGGGACAGCATTTAGGTTGGGCACAGGTGCGGCTCTAGCCCACGGCATTTATAATTTTTTTTCTCGTTAATGCTTACAGATAGACCCCCTGTGCATTAAGACTTTTTGATTGTATATGATTACAGCTGTTATATATTATTATATTTACCTCTATATCTGATACACCCTGTATATATAAAACAATGATATTCTGAACTTAGTTGAACATTTTTTATGTGTGTATACAGTTTCAGAAAGAGGGAGATCATTTGTACTTCCTTTTAGGAGAACTATCCCCAATAATGAGCAGTTTTGATGTTTAAACACATATGAAGACGAAACGAAAATCGCCATATCCCCAACCATCTTTTCGGAAATATCATCTGGTACTCTTGGAAATTGTAGGCAACTAAATACTTATTATATATCTTGTTAAATTTTGGTCAGATTAGTAAAACACTTTTTTTATTGTGTAAATATTCCTTTATGTTGCTTGCTCAGTAGCTTATAGTCCTTCTTTCTTCCTAATTTGGAATATAACGATAGAACTTATTACACCTGGCAATGACTCCGTGAGCTACAACCATGTAAATAAGTAACAACAACTTATTACACATTATATCACAACTAATGAGCTACCGGTACAAGCTACCTTATGACAATAAAACCTTATTCCGTTTTAAAATTCTTATAAATTATACGCCGAAAGCACTTCGTTTAATTGCTTTTTCTGCCGTTCCTCTATCTTCTGTGCTGCCTATCCGTCGGACCCTCCTAAAATTTTCTAATAATCGAAGTGGTAGTAGAACAATAGGGGGGCCGTTTCCAATTTCTTATACAAAACCCGCAGGACCAGTTCCCGTCGCCGAATCTCCGCTCGCATGCCAGTCTCAAGACGCACGGCGAATCACACTCGTGCGTATATACGTTAAGGCGCTGAGACGGTGCTCGGTCTTGGCGGGGCAAAAAAAGAGAACGTCGATTACCATACAATTTCGAAAGTTTTGCATATTTGAATCCCGGCCATCGGTGAGGGTTTTTCAATAAGGGAAGCCAGGAAAGGAACCTTTGCTAAAATATTTCCGAAGCTATAGCACACGTAATAGTGTCTAATATATTATGGTAATAGTTTTATTGTCACATTAACTAATTGTAAGTTTTATTGTGCTGGTGTACATTGACATAATTTGGGTAATGAATTAAGATTTTTAGGCGGATTAGGAGAAAAATTCGACGAGAATTCCTTTGGATTTGCAGTACGACATGAACCCAATCTTATTGCCACAGTAACTATATCACACCTAAATAAAAATCATTCTTTTCAATGCAAATCTTTTTGAAAAGTGACACGATTTCTAAAGTATTTGTCGTATAAGTGTGATGACTCGTATCCTGTGAGAAGTATCTATAGATTATGGCAGTGTCATCAATGCATATTTGTACATTTCTAGAGGTTGGAAGGTTACAAGTTAGGTAAAGTAGGGGTCCAAGTGTACCTCCCTCTGGAACTCCCGAGTTGATTGCATATAATTTCTGGTGTTTATTTTAACTATATGCGCCAATGGCTAATATTAACTGGGATAGTTTTGTGAAAAGATCTAGTAATAATGATATCAATAACTGTGTGATGATTTTGATTCAATTCTGTACTCACTAATAGATCAGTTTGTTCGAACTAATAAGAGGGGGCAAAACTAACCCCCTCTCTTCTTGCAGTCAGTTTAATATTTCTTAATTTCGTTGTTGGAAATAGATGCCCCCTTTCGTAGATATTATGTACAAATGAAAATGAAAAAGAATTCCATTGTACCAACTGTAAGCAACTTAAAAGTTCCTGAACCACTACATAAGACAAAATTATTTAAAAAAGAGCGAATATCTATCTAACGTCAGATGGATGGGTTGTTAGATAAACTTGACATGAAATTATATATATTTGCATTTGCAATAACAAAGTTGACTACTACTTCGGCGTAAGGGAACTTTACCGGAAGTCGAAAATATTTTAGCTAAACTGGCCAACACCCACAGACATACTATAAAAAAATTAATCTGGCACTTATTTACTTCTCCATATACAGGTGATTCTCAATATATGTTCATATGAGTATATGGCCAAAGTATATAACCAAAATGGTTTAGTTTTAAAGTTATTGAATGTTTAATAATAAATAATGACTAACACGATATAACATCACAGTTGGTATCTTCAAAAACTATTGTGTTGAGAGGGAATTGTTTATTTGTCATTTCAATATTTGTCAATAGTTGTCAGAGTATTCATTCAGTTTATTGACAGTTTCTGTTTTCTAAAATGAATTACACGAATGCTGAGATGTGTGATATGCATTTCGTTTACGGTCTTGCCAATGGAAATTCGCGTGCTGCTAGACGTCTTTATGAAGAACGATACCCGAACCGTATCATCCCGCATCATTCAATATTTGCCCGTCTTCACCAACGTCTTAGTGAAACTGGAAACTTTAAAAACGGGCGACTGATAACGGGCACCCATCTACAGTGAGAACTCCACAAGTTGAAGAAATGGTACTAAATGAAATTGAGGAACATCCTACTACAAGCACCAGAAAAATTTCGTCTGCTTTAAACATTAGTCAGGCCACAGTTTGGTGAATATTGAAAGATCAACTGTTGTATCCATATCACATTCAACGGGTGCAGGCACTTTTGCCGGCAGATTTTCCGCAAAGAGTGGTTTTTGTTAACGGATGCAACACAAAATCGCACAAAATCAGTCAGGATTTTGGCTCAAATATTCTTTACCGACGAGACTACTTTCTTGCGTTTCTGATTATTAATTTTCATAATGATCACATATGGACCGAAGAAAATCCGCACGAACTAGTGAATGCCCGTCATCAACATCAATTCTCTGTCAATGTGTGGGCCGGAATTGCTGGAGATCACTTGAGAGGTCCACATTTTTTACCGATGCGGTTAAATAGCGAGGTATACCGCAATTTTCTTGAAGAGGAGCTACCACTACTGCTGGAAGAAGTTCCATTGCAATTAAGATTACAAATATATTTTATGCATGACGGTGCTCCAGCGCATTTTAGTTTAGTTGCTCACGAGTTTTTGGACAATATGTATCCAGATCGGTGGATAGGACGGGGAGGTCCACAACCGTGGCCTCCTCGGTCTCCAGACTTAAATTCTTTCGACTTTTTTCTCTGGGGTCACCTTAAATCATTAGTTTATACGACTCCCATTGAATATGTCGATGAATTGAGAAATCGTATTATCGCAGCTTTTCAAACAATTCGAAATACCCCTTAGGATAGAAGCTTGTATTGCAGTTGGGGGCGGTCATTTTCCACAGTTAGTATAAGTCAATTTTGTTTTACTAATTATTTTGTTAATTTATAATAAAAACATTAATTGTGTTAACTTACTATTAAACATTGTACAACTTTAGAACTAAGCGATTTTGGACATATGTTCTTATGAACTTTTATGATCAAAATAACCCCAGGAATCAGCGCTTAAAGTTTGTCGCATATATTGAGAATCAGCCTGTATATTTAATGGAAGCTTGTCGTGACACACACTGTATATATACAGGTGTCCCGAATTAGGTCATTAGAATTTTTCGAACTTCTAGTAAGAATTTGATTTTGAAACTTACAGAGTAGTTATGGTGGACTGTGATCTATTTAAAGAAAATATTTCAACGTTATAGCACTTTTAGTATACAGGCTGTTATTATTTTAAATGGAATGATGCAATTTTTATGGTTCAGTGTATTGCTCACATCATTTGTGATGAGTTTGTTTTAATGTCTCCTATTCCTAAAGCTAATCGTTTTTGAAATATTTGTCATTTTGTCAAAATTTTGACGTTTGCACTCTTTCCAATAAAATTAAATATCTTACAGGCTATTAGATATTAAGATATTCTACTGCTGTGGATGCAAGTATATGGTTATAGGTATTGACTGCGATAGCGGTAACTGCAATATGATATACAGGGTGACTAGAAACTCATGTACAATATGGTTATCTTTAAAGTAAAACAACTTTTGAATGTGGTATTTTCCATTGCCCCATTGAATGCAGCGCAAGATTCTAGAAAACTCATTACAAATGATGCGAGCAATACACTGGACCCATAAAAATTGTACCATTCCGTTTAACTACAATAAGAAAGTTGATATCGACACACTGCATACCAAAAGTGGTATGAAGCTGAAAATAGTTTATTTAAATAGATCTTAGTCGGCCATAACTATTCTACTAGTTTAAAAGTCAAATTTCTACTAGAAGTTCGAAAAATTATAATAAACCAGTTCGGTGGGACAGCCTGTATAGCCCTGTAATTAGATTTCCCTGCTGAGTTAATCAAATTTACTATTATTTATCTTTACAATTCACAAGGAAATGCATATGTTGTAGATATGATTGTAATAATACATAGAAGTGTTATAGGAGTTTATTTTTACAATAGCTCTGAACTAGAAACACTGTAAAAAAGTGTATTTTTGCTGACTTTAGTGTTCAACTAACTTTCTAATACTTTCAAAAAAGCTCTCTGATGAATTCGCAGCCACACAGTAGCACATATAAGCAATGAGAATACAAACTGCAAATCGCCCTATCCAACAAGCTTACAAAAGAATTGCGAACGATCCGACCTACCCCAACAAAATCCCTAACCCATTCCACCCGATCATTCGCGCATCCCCTTAATAAAAATGTAAATGAAATCGAAGTAAAGAGAGAAATATACATACATAATACACAACATTTCCTCATCTCTCTACTACAATATATATATTTGCCCTACCACGTCTCCAATAGGTGAGAGTAGATGATATTATTGGTGAAATGAATCGTTCGCTATATACGGCGACAGATGATTTTCGGTATCGTCGCGAGGGGGCGCTCGCGTACGTGTACACCGCGTCGGTGCGCCCTCTCCGATAGCCGCCCCGGGGGTTCGTTCAGGCACCGGGTGCGACCGACAGGAAAATAACGAGGGTTGAAAGGGGCACTAGATGAACGCGGCTGCCGACCATGGTTGGTTCGCCGTCGCGAAGAGAGAGACGGCGATATGGCGCGGGGATTGGACGCCGAGTGAAATAGAGTGCGGTATACGCTTTGCCTCTAACTACATTTGGTGCGCTGGGATATAACGGGCCCGGGGGCCGGTGGGGCAGCGAGGGGCGGATCTGAGCGGAAAGGGAGAGTGCCAGCGTACTCTTAATTAAAGATCTTCCACTTCCACACTGCGCCCGTAGTCTCTCTCTGCGTATATTTTCCTTTTTTTTTGCTTTTTCCCAAGTACATTCTTTAAATTAGAATTGCCTAAAACGTGTTGTGTAGCAGCTATTTATATCACTCAAATGGATAATTAAAACTACAATTAAACAATCGCTAACTTTTCGCTTGGGTACGGGCAGTTTAAATGTTTTAAAAGAAAAACATATTCTGCGGTAATTATACTGAATCGTACATTACATAAGATGAATTGCAATTCATATGTTTGGAATATCTCAAAACATATTGTTTATTAGGTCACGTTAAAAACGTGTGTAACACTCGGTTGATATTAGCATACATATGTTTCACCTTACCAAGGATCTTCAGTGCTACTGGTCAACCTAATGTATTATACGGAGAAATTCGTATATATACTTAATAACTGGAAAAATAATTCAATGAGAATTTAAGATGGAAATCTCATTATGAACGTAAAGATATTTGCTAAATTGTCGATCTGAAACTACAATATGTCTATCTAAAGCAACGGTTCTCAACCTGGGGGGCGCCCCCCCTTGGGGGTGGCAACCGCTACCTCTCCCCCCCCCCAAAAACTTAACACTAAATAAAATAAAATGATTCAATAAACTCTTTAACTAAACTTATACAAAATAAATATATAAATTGTGAAAAATTCTCGGTAAACTGAACAACAGCTCGGAAGAAAGTCTACAAATCAAAATATGCAACTTAACATACACTCAGCAAAATTGGGTTGTCTAAACCACAGCAGTACGTATATTTCCAAAATTATCGTACTTTTGTAATACATTACTCAATACTACTTGTATTGACCACATATGGTGGTGGTAAAGGGAAGACGTGACCTCACATAAGAGTTCAAAGGGAGCCATAGAGCCTGAAAGATTGAGAACCGCTGCTCTAAAGGATAACAATAATTGTAGAACGACTTTAAGGCACTATACATGGGTTAATTAAGTAACGCTAATTAATAATTAGGTCACATTGAAAACGTGTGTAACACTCGGTTGATATTAGCATACATATGTTTCACCTTACCAAGAATCTTCAGTGCTACTGGTCAACCTAATGTGTTATACAGAGAAATTCGTATATACACATACTTCACAAGTGGAAGAATAATTATTGAATGAGAATTTAAGATGGAAATCTCATTATTAACGTGAAGATATTTACTAAATTGTCGATCTGAAACTATAATCTGTATCTATAAAGGATAACAATAATTGTAGGGCGACTTTAAGCCACTATACATGCCTCAATTAACTAACGCTAATTAATAATTAGGTTACAATAAACAATTGTTTATTGTTGAATAAAGAAGATTGTCCATTTAAAAATACACACTTAAGAAAATCCGACAAGTCTATCGAGAAATTGCTTAGACCTAGTATCCTATTTAAAATAACTTTTTTTTTTATTTTATTTTTCGTGAAATAATTTTTTTTTAGCAAAAACCCTAATACCAAGGGTTTCTTGAACGATTTGTACACTGAGAGAAAAAGACGTGTTAAATTAACAAAAAAAAATGGTGAAAGGCAGTCAGTCAAACAATTAAAATGTTTGTTAGAGCAACAAAATGTAAATATTATCTAACTAACAATTTTTGTTGTGTTAAACAAGAAAATTATGTTAAGCCAAAACAGAATTGGTTTTCAGTTAATAACATTTTATTGTTACAGCAAGCTATACGTGCAGTTTTAAATTCACTTTGCAAGGAGAAATGTTATTTCAACCTTATAATTTGGTTGAAAATATTGTTAACGCAATAATATTTTTCCAACAAAGTGATGTTGGGATACGTGATGGTTAAAGATACATATATACTGGGATAATCAGCCAAGGATTGATGAATTAAACGATTCCTTTTACATGAATTCTAACCTTTCGCTGTGTGTTTTCAGCTTCATCAGAGAAAGTGATTTTCTACTCTCAGTGTAACAACTTTTCTTAGTATTTACTTTGTCTTAATCGCTATAGTACGACATTACTGGAAAACCTACTTTTTATTCTAATTATAGTTAGCTAAATATTGATTTTATAAAAACTCTATTCATACAAAACGGTGCATTGTCTTGGCCTACACAACTGATGAAAATTTTATATTGATTGCTTTGAAAATAAAAAAGTTCTTTAGGTGTCCGTATGAAAAGTGAAACACACTGTATATTTAACAAATTGTATAACATATAGCCACAAAATATTTATCTATTGATTGTTCAAGAGATAGCAACACTATGTATAAAACTATGTACTATAAAATTAAAAATATTTTCCCTAAATGCCATTTCGAGTTGGATTGTGACTTGGTTAAATAAAATAATAATTAACTTGCAAAACGTTTCAACAGCATTAACTAGTCTTTTTCAATTTCTTTTAATTTTTAATTATATTTAGACTATTTCATGGCATAAACGTTTAATTTTATATTCATATCGATTGTTTGTGTTGTTTTAGATTAGATTGATTATATAGGTTTGGGTTGACCCACAAACCTGTTTCACCACGAACTTTTCAGCTATATTGTGATCCCCTTTTTCCTAGAAGACACTCTCTAATTTTGCCCTTTTAATTAGCCCTATCATCCTTGAGAATGGCTTTTTTATGTACCTGGTAGCTGTGGGGTCACGTCCATTACTAGAAACCTGTCCTCGCCAGTGCATCACATTGGCCCAGCACATTAACTGGTATCTATAACCTGCAAGTAGCATCATCTACCAGGCCTATGTTGTATATATGCCTATTTAGTCTACAATGACCCGTCAGAAGACCTACTATCATTTTGACAGTCTTCCTAACTTTACTCAGTAGGCCTGTGTTCCTTTGGAAACTTTTTTGCTTGCCTCTATCCAGGTGACTTTTGCCACCACTCTCTGGACTCATTATGTATCCGTTCATTGATGGATTTCTTAATTTGTAATGCCAAAAGAAGGGCCTTTTTATGTCTGATTAAATAATTAAAATTAATACAATTATACTATAAAATAGTGTAAATACTATTAAAGCAATTTATTGACACGACAATTAGTTCCATCGAAATGTTTTGCCAGTTAATTGATTTAAGTTATTTGATCAAGCGATAATTCAACCAGAAATTGTATTGAATGAAATGGGGAATTTTGGTTAAATAATAGTATAAAAAAAAAACTAAAGTCAAGAAAATATTTTCTTAAATAAATCATAGTTGACCATGAATGTTCTGCTAGTCTTCAAAAAAAAAAAAGGCCTACTAAGCTGCCGGTTTTCCAGCTTTGTTTAGAACAATAACAATTTCAACAAAATTTTATGTAATAAAATATTTGATTATTTCAATAGCTAAAGGATTAAATGAGCAAATAATTTGGTTCAGTTAATCGAATATTTGTTTGCCCGTATTAACTCTTAAAGAAAATTTAGTACTATGAAACAACTTGGTTTTTCCGTGGAGAAGTTCAAAAAATCTTATAAGCCAGTCCGGTGGAATATCCTGCGTAGTTCATTGTACAAACGCAAAACGCACATGACGGACGTTTCAATACTTCATTCGATACACTATAAAGACCTTAGTTCGAAACGAAAAGGGTCATTTATTATTATAGGAAGTTTCTTATTTCAAGGAAACCTCACAGTTACTTGCGTCGAACAAAGAGAATTGACGACCTAAATGATCGAAACTAGGGGCTGGGTGTGTTTTCCCAGATGACGTAGCTTTTTATAGGGAACAGCCTAAACAAACACCTGCTCATTTATTTACGTTTTTAAGAGAACTCTGGAATTTCTTATAATTTAACATTACTATAGCATTTCTCTATTTTATTTATTTGGGAATACGGTAATTTAATTCCCTCTAGCTTATAAAGGAACATGTGCTTAATGTCTTATACAATTGTGTGTTATTTGTAAAGTTTATTATAATTAGATCTATTTAAAAAAAAAAAAAGTTAAATTAAAAATAAAAAAAAATTAAACACATTTATCCAGTTATTGTATTAAGTACACTTCTCGCAGGAAAAATCGGAACACCAGCAATCGTCAATTTTAAAATTTCTTGGGTGTAAATGTAGCTTTTAGAGGATATATTCACTTATCAAAGCCATAAATCACATAAATGTATAGAGAGAAAAAGGTTTATATATAGAATAAACAAATCGGAGTTTCGGTGGCGGCGTTTCCTTTAGAAATACCGAATACGGAAATATTCATGCAAAAAAAGATTCATAACAACAAAAAGGCTTCTGAATATACGGATTCATTTAGAAATATAGTATATGTATTTAACTTTATTTGATGTTATGCAGAAATAATTGTTTTTTAAGAAAACATTGGTTATAGGATTTTAAAACTACATTACTTGTTAGTGCTACTTTGATATTAGTTACTTACGTTAACAATAGACAATATGTCAATCAGCCTCCTGACTTTTGGGACAAATTTTTTGGGACTGATTTTTACAGATTTATTGATTACACTATTATTGTTTGGTATTCTTAAATATTGTATTACTTTAATGTTTTCGTCTATCTATTAAAAAAAATACCAAAAACAGTTTTAAAATTTAAAGCAATTAAGTTAAGAAATTATTTTTTTGTATTAACTCTCCGTTTATTGTATTTTCAAGAAATATATCTTAGTTATCGTCTGCGTAATCCAAAATATCTTTATTCTATTTTATTGAAACACTTTTGGTCTTTAGCACAGCTCCAGGCAGTAGAAATGAGAAAATATTAAAATTAAATGAATCAAATCCAAAACAAATATTTTAGCACTAACTGAGGTTGACGAACAATATGCTTTCTTACGATGTTTGTTATGTATGTAAATGCAATGACATTGTAAATAATTGTTAATAAACCTGTGCTACATAAAGTCAGTTCGTAAACAGACCAAACGCTGGCCATATTTCAAGAAAATAGAACGACATTGGATTACACAGATGCATAGCTGCAATATGTTTCTTGAATATACAATAAACGCAGGGTTAATAAAATAAATAATTTCTTTGCGAACTTAATTGCTTCAAGAATTTTATAAATAACCTTAAAATTATTTTTGGCAATTTTTTAATACATAAAAACTTGTTAGTAATGCAATATTTAAGAATATTATCAAATAATAATAGTTAATACATCAATAATTGTGTAATCAAGAAATTTATGAATATCACACTTTCCCGAAACTAAGGAGACTGATTGATTGTCTATTGCTAAAGTTATACTTGCGCGCATAACCGAACTAAGTGACTAATTTATTTCAAAGCAGCAGTAACAAGTAATATAATTTTAAAATCCATCACCATATGTTTTCTTAAAAAAAAAATTATCACTACATGACATCAAATAAGTTAAATACATACGTATACTATATTTTTAAATGAAGCCGTCTATTCAAGAGGCCTTTTTGTTATTAGGTATTTTTTTTTTGCATGATTATTTCCGTATTCGGTATCTCTATTCAGTGTATAACCTTTTTTTTTCTCTATACATTTATATTTCTGTTTAAAGCAGCATTTACACCCAAGAAATTTTAAAATTCTCGATTGCTGGTGTCCCGATTTTTCCTGCGAGAAGTGTACAGTACAAACATTAAAAATTAATGATGTCCGCTCCTTTTATCTCTTATCTTATTCTCGCTAAGTCATTAATAAAATAATTAAATAATATGTTGAATTAAATTTTGTAGGAAAAAAAATTGAAACTGGAATAAATTATTCCGAAACGTCAAAATAATGTAATTTAAAATTTAAACATTAAACTACCATATTCCCAAATAAATGAAATGTTAAAGTTTAGAACGGTAAACAAATAAAACAAGTTAAATTTATAACATTACTATATTAAAGCTGAAAAGAAATGTTTGTGCAAACGAAGATTATTTGGGATTTAAAGCACTTTGTAGTCTTGTGCATGATGGAAATCGGAAACGAAATATTCGCGGGTAACGAGATCAAAACTCATTTTTCTTCGGTGCAGAGAGAATTGCGATGATCCGATAACACTTTTAAACCAATTCCATTAGTACTGTTGAAACATTCATATCGGGTCCGTCGTCGGAAGCGTTGAGAGACTCCCAACCAACACATTTATTAACCTTTAGGAATACGTGTAATTCAAGGAAGGAGGGGAGGAGGACACTATTTGTTTTTCAATAACCCGACCATTAGCGTTTAATTGCGACCAGAGAACACACACAAACACGGCTTATATATTATACGCAGCACACTCGCACTTCAATAAACCCTCCCGTATAGCACTCGACGCGATTGTATAATAATGTATTATGTTCGCGCTTTCTTTCTTCTCCGTCTACTTCTTCTCCCTTTCCCCCTTTCGTCTTTTTGATTCGCCGTACGTATGTACGGTTGGTTCACTATATAGAATCCCCTCGGGGCCCGAGAAGTGCTATGCCAGCGAACTCCGGACATCAGAATGCAAAGGCAGCAACAGCAGCAGACAGCTGCTTCCTGATATAATTGCCGCAGTAAAGATGTGGCGTACTACTATTACTACTACTACAGTCTACAGTATGGTCTGGGTGTATTTTCTAAACAATCGACTATCGCGAATGACGGTCGACAACGGCTATGTTCAAGAAGTGTTATGCCACCACGTATTTGCCTTGTATATGCTGCCCGTGATTGTGTAAATATAATTTTAATAGAGGTGAAGAGTGCTTCAGATCTTTGAACCGTACGAGATGTTGGTTAATATTGAAACAGTAGAGTAACGAAACAGCGAAACTTTTCCAAGAGTGTCCTGCACTGAGACATACGAAAATATAATTTCAACCATTTTTACAGTTTCAAATATTTATGAAATGATATAACCATTAAATGATGAAATCAATGCAGTACGCGTGGTTAAAAAAAGCAATTCTTTCTTGTTAAAGTCACTGTTTTAACCCATTTGTGCTCAGTAGTGAACGGCCTTTCATTAACTTGCAGTCACAGCGTCAGGTTTCTGGGAGTTCATATGCAGGATCTAAGTCATACATTTTCAGATGCTTGCGAGATAATGTATCACTCGATATTCTCAAGTCTATTTACTATGGCGAAATACAATCACGACTTCAATACGGCATAACTTTGTGGGGATCATCAACTGCCTCCAGGCAAGTATTTCTTGCACAGAAAATGGTGGTAACATCAATTGTAGCTGCTAAACACACTGACTTATGTAGACCAATTTTCTCCGATCTAAGGATTCTTCCTTTGGCAAGCTTGTATATTCTAGAAATTTGTGCCTACATTCACTTAAATAGGACCATGTTTAAAACTAATGCCGAAATGCATGATTACAACACTAGAACAAAAAGTAATATACATCGCCCACAGTGTACTCTGCCGTTGACTGATGTTGGACCACACAGCATTGGTATAAAAATTTATAACAAAATATCGACGGTTGTCAGCACCAATACAGCGAATAAAAAGTTTAAGTTATCTCAATACCTTAAGCAGTACAATTTTTATTCTATTGACTAGATGCTGGCGCATCTAGGAGTCGAGGAAGGTGGTACTTGAGGAAGGTGGTTTCTTGAAGTCGGTCCCCATTCACTTGAGAATCATCTTTTATAATGTGCAATACATTTTAAGTAGATTTCTTTTGTTTTTACTTTTGGAACACCCTGTATAGTCGAAAATATGTTTAGGTTATGCGGCATTGAATTCTGTACAACTTTTGTAGAAAAGATTTGTTCCTAAAAGCAAAAATAGAGCTATAATGAAAAAAATCAATTTTTTTTGAACACCCCGTATATTTGAAAATATTTTTAACTTATGCATTATTGAATTCTATAACACTTTTGTATAAAAGATTTTTTCCTAAAAACAAAAATAGAGCTATAATAAAAAAAAAACAGTCTACCTGAACACCCGGTGTATTTGAAAATATTTTTAACTTATGCAGCATTCAATTCTATAACACTCTTGTAGAAAAGATTTTTTCCTAAAAGCAAAAAAAGAGCTATAACAAAAAAACCCAGTCTTCCTGAACACCCGGTATTTTTAAAAACAATTTTAGGTTATGCAGTATTCAATTCTGTACAACTTTTGTAGAAAAGATTTTTTCCTAGAAGCAAAAATAGAGCTATAATGAAAAAAACCCAGTCTTCCTAAACACCCGGTGTATTTGAAAATATTTTTAACTTATGCAGCATTCAATTCTATAACACTCTTGTAGAAAAGATTTTTTCCTAAAAGCAAAAGAAGAGCTATAACAAAAAAACCCAGTCTTCCTGAACACCCGGTATTTTTAAAAATAATTTTAGGTTATGCAGTATTCAATTCTGTACAACTTTTGTAGAAAAGATTTGTTCCCAAAAGCAAAAATAGAGCTATAATGAAAAAAACTGAGTTTTCCTGAACACCCGGTGTATTTGAAAATATTTTTAACTTATGCAGCATTCAATTCTATAACACTCTTGTGGAAGAGATTTTTTCCTAAAAGCAAAAAAAGAGCTATAACAAAAAACCCAGTCTTCCTGAACACCCGGTATTTTTAAAAATAATTTTAAGTCATGCAGTATTCAATTCTGTACAACTTTTGTAGAAAAGATTTGTTCCCAAAAGCAAAAATAGAGCTATAATGAAAAAACCCAGTCTTCCTGAACACTCAGTATTATTAAAAATAATTTTAGGTTATGCAGTATTCGATTCTGTACAACTTTTGTAGAAAATATTTTTTTCTAAAAGCAAAAATAGAGCTATAACGAAAAAACCCAGTCTTCCTGAACACCCGGTATATTTAAAAATAATTTTAGGTTATGCAGTATTCGATTCTGTACAACTTTTGTAGAAAATATTTTTTTCTAAAAGCAAAAATAGAGCTATGATGAAAAAACCCAATCTTCCTGAACATCCGGTATATTTGAAAATATGTTTAGGTTACGCAACATTCAATTCTATAACACTTTTGTAGGAAAGATTTTTTTTTAAAAACAAAAATAGAGCTATAACGAAAAAACCCAATCTTCCTGAACATCCAGTATATTTGAAAATATGTTTAGGTTACGCAGCATTCAATTCTATAACACTTGTAGAAAAGATTTTTTTCTTAAAGCAAAAATAAAGCTATAATCAAAGACTCAATCTTCGCGAACACCCTGTGTAGTGGAAAATATTGTGTACTCTAATATATTTTTAGGTTATGCGGCATTAAATTATAGAAAACTTTTGTAGATAAGACTTTTTCCTGAAAAGCAAAATAGAGCTGTAATCAAATTCTATTCCTTTCCCTATGCTCTTTTCGTTATTACGTTTTCCTTGTCTATTTTCCCTATTTCCCTTTTATAATATCCAATAAGTTACAATTTTTAAAAAATAATTGACGATTTTCCCTATATTTCAATTTTCTTCCCATTTTATCCGTCATTTTATGATTATTATGATTTTATGATACAATGTCATTAATATCTATTTATATTGCATTGTTCAAAAATGTAATTACGATGGCGTACACACATACACACACACACACTTATGGTTAGACAATGAATTTGACATAAATCCCATTCAGAGCCATCTAAGAAACATTTAAACCTAAAGCTACTTAGATTGTTCTACAAAAAGTTCTTCATATCTCAAAATCTATTAAAGATAGATATAGGGAGTGCTAATACAAAATGATAGGGGATGATGTTTACCTCCCAATTTCGAATTAAAATACAGGGTGTTCTATTTAAGAAAATTGAGTTTTCTGCATTCGAAAATATGTCACTTTGTTACTCAGTTTTGAACACTCTGTATATTAGAATGCGAAGTGTGCGTACCATTTCGTAGAGCTATATCTGCATTCATAACATAGCAAATTTGGAGTCTCTATTTGCGGTATTAACCGAGATATTAATTTCTCAATGATGCAATGATTATGACTTAAAAAAAATGAAAAACTTAAATAACTCAAAAACGGCAACATGTAGCTATAGGAATAGCTAAGGAAGACTGTCATATTTATGACCGTAGAATCCAAAAATGTAAAGAAAATTATATCATTCTATTTAAAATAACAAAGTTGACGTCCATTTCCGGTCAACCGGAAGTGATATTTTGGTTAAAGTATTTTACATTTATAGTTTCAATCGAACAGATGATGGTGCCAAAATCTCAAATATAAGTAAATAGTAGAACATCATTAAACTTTTAATGAACCACTTACGTGGAATGCCATGTATATAATATATGATTAATGTGATTGTATGAACAATTAAAAGATGGTATTTAATTTTAAAGGGATTGTTGAATCTATTTCAAATTATATGAGAATTCTAATAAATATATTAACGTAATTGTATAGAAAGTAAATTATATACATAATTGGAAATTGTTTTTTTTTTACTTGATCGTTAATAAATTGTACATATTTTTTAATGAAGGTTTTATTTTAATTTGATTTAATTGTGAATTTAATTTGTTTGATATCGGTATTAATGAAGTATTAGTTGGCAGCAATCTTATTGTTTTATAAAAAAAATTCTCGATATCGTTTCTATTTTTTTTTTCCCCTTACTTCCAAACAATATTATCAGCAACAAATGCAACGATCCAAGCACCCACAAATGTGTGTTGCAAAATATTATTTTTTAAAATAATATTCCTCCATTTTCGTCGCGCCATCTTGTTTTTGATTCTATATTAGTACATTAGTAGTGACAAATAGTGGCTCAAAAAGTCTCGAACTTTAAAAAAAAAAGAAATTGCGCTTCTGTATTTCAAAATTCTCTCCCCCATATTGCGTCCGCCATTTTATCTTTCCAAAAATTAATATCAGAATCAAATTTAGCGACCTCAAAAACGCTTGCATACGAATGTCTATTGTAAAATGTCTCCTATATTTAAAAATTTTCTTTCCTATATGGAATCTGCCATTTTATTTTGCTAAAACCTATTGTCAGAATCGAATTCAGCAACCACAAAATCCCTTCTAACATTTGTTAGAAACTGAATCATGTTTTTGTATTTTTGGAAGCGTTTTTTCGGCATTTGGCACCATTGTGTGGTGCACCAAAATATTCCGAACATCAATCTACATAAAATAAATGTTCTTTTATATATTTATTGGCTTCAATAATAAGTAATCATGTATTGTAACCGATAAAGCATAATTATAAAAAAGGTACGATAAAAAAAAACTTGCACCGTCCGCGATTCGAACCCGGCACCGTCGGTCGACGAAGTGCGTTTGTCGTACACGGAACCCGGTGAACTAAATGCATCTATACTTTTTGAAATGTAAGTCGAGAATATAAATTAAAGCATGGCAATGACTGACAGTTCAATTTATTTTACCTTATTTTAGATATTTTAGCTATGTTATAATTTACTATTGCGCGTGTGTGTTTCTTTCGTTGTACAATATGTTGGCCCTAACGCAACTGACGGATATCAGTATTTGTGATTTATGTCTTAATTAATCTTATAAGAATTCAATGAATGTCATTTTCTATACTACTTATACTAATAATGTATTCAAATTGCACTATCAATTATTTGGGTGAACGCACTTAAATACGTTATACGCGCATCGCGTACCGAACGCTATCCTTCTTCATCTTTGTCGTAAAGATTTGACAACTCAATAATAGAATATTGTTTCGTTCGTTTGCAACATAATAGCTGTTTCTTATTGTCTTTGCAATTTGCATTTTCGTTTATATTGTACTTGAGTGATGTCGGTAAAGTGTTGTTTAAGGTCTATTCTGGATTAGTGTTAATTAGAAGGTTATCTTGTCGAATTTGGACTGATGCTTTCGCAGCTGCGCTTCATTGTTTACAGTTGTAGCGGAAATTTTACGTTGTGGGAATAGGAGAAACCGGCGTCTTCTTTTTTGAAGTTGATCGAAAAGTATTTTAGTGCAGGAATATTTGGAGCTTATTTAATACGAAATTCTTGGAACGCGTCACAACATGCATGATGTATTTGTAATGTAGCACCGTTTTATGTATTCTTTATGCTGTATATGTAAAAGTATAATAATATTCTGAATAAAACACCATTTTACTATAGTTATTCTTTACTATATGTATAAAGTATTCAACAATGCAAGTAATATAGGCATTTTAAAATTACATAATTTCTCATTCAGCTGATCGCTTTACCTCATAATTATCACAGCGTTTCCACACATTTCTTCGGAGGAGGATCATAAGGGCTCGATACTTATTGGGAGACGTTTTACGATAAACTTTTAACACATCTGAAGTTCTGCCCTCTACAATAAGTGATTTTTGATATAATAATTTACATGTAATAAGGTTGGTGAAAATAGCTATCTAAATACCTGGATATATATACAGAATAGATTATAAATGAGAGCGCAGCCAAAATATATACATCGTAATTGCTTGGAGTAAATGTTATCATACAATCGAAGGATGGAGGATAGTGAGCTGCTAATAAGAAATGAAGGACACCTCTCATTTTGGTCAAGCGTAGGCACAAATACCATTTCCTGCCATATATTCATCGGTCAATTGTCTGAGTCAAATATTTCTTCCGAGAAGCTGTTGGATGAACTTTAAAAAGCTTTGTAGCTGTAGTATATTCTGTGATGCTGCGATATTATATTAATATCTAGCTCTAAAATGTTAAAAAAAAGCATTATATTAGTTTCATCGGAAAGGATTTCTTGGTTATCGCACTACATATCGAAAACCCCAATGACATTTCTAGGGGCCGATTTATATACTATATACTATATCGTGTTACTGTTATGATATTCTTGCCCTCATAGCTATAGAGAGGTTGAAAAAAATAAAATTTACCTCATTAAAAGAAACATATTGGTATTAATTTATCTTTGACAGGCCAACCGAACATGACTCCATAAATCGAATCATTCTGTAGAAATGAGCCCTAGTAAGGCACTTTTTTGCATTAGAGCGGTAATATCTGTCACGTACGAACCAATATCGACAATAATTTTGCGGTAATGTATACTTTTCGTGCTAAAATTAGCGCGATACGTTGACGCTTTTCGTGGTTCGATAGTTTGACATCTTACTTTATCCTGGCTCAATAATTTCGCTAAAAACTGTATAATTATGATCAGAAACATATCTGAGCGTGTATTACGCATCTTAAATTACCTTAAATCGCTATTATTATCACCCAAATAGCATGTTAGGTTATGAAATTAATACCATCACAAATGACAATATTTGTCGAATTATTCCAAATTTTTCCATATGCTAAGGAATCATTCAGGCTCCCAACATCTCTCTGGTGACGTTTCGACTCATTATGTGTCCCTTGTACCCCCATTTACGCTCGAAATCGTCTCCCAAAGTTCGCGTCATTTTACCGTGTGACAGATGCTGTTGACAATCTACGAAACCGGCCATAATTCCAACCTCATCGCCGGCCAAAAACACGCCTCTATGAATCGGTCTTTTTGAGAAAAATAAACGCATCTCGACCCATTTAGGGTTCAAACCGCAAGACGAAGCATGTGAGACGTCTTTTCCACATTAATCCCACTCCCCAATATCATCTCAACCTCCCAGGGAACATACGAAATTGCCCAACTTTGACAATGCCAAATCGATCGTAAGCCGCCATGTGACATTTCTCGGTCTTCAGCGACGTTCGCCTAACCTGCACCCATCACAATTTAGAATTTCGCGAATTTTCTCCCCTTTCCCTATTTTTAACGATAAACCTTAATACCCGGGGTCCAGTGCGACCGCCGTCGCCCGTTCGCCCGTCTACAATTTCCCTTTTAATCTGTTCCGCTTCCCGATCCTTAGGCGTAATAGTTTTTTCGCCGAATTTACACGCTCTAGATAGGGCGACGCCTATGGTGTGCGACAGAGAGTAGAAAAGAACAGGCTGACCAAGTTTTATTATTATTAATGAATTATTTTCGCACATCACCTAAAGAGCCACTTACATATAAGCATATACTGATCTTAATAATTTTTTATTTCTACCACTTTAACTATATATTTTGTTTATAAAACTTAGTTATGTAGTAGTAGTTATTTTTTGTTTCTTTAATTAGATATTAGTATTTATGTTTACATAGTTTTCTTGTGTCGATAACTCTTTCTTTTCGCACATTCTAATTCTGATTTAAATTATCTTTATTTTTTTTAGTTTGACATGTTACAAACACAAATGTGTACATGTAATTAATAAACATTATTATTATTATTATTATTTATTAATATCAGAAAATTCCGAAAGTTGTAAATTGTTATATCGACTTTTAATGACGTGTCTGACAATTTAAAATCATTCTTGGGGCGCAACTGTGACCACTCATTCAAAAGGTTTCTTAATTTTTTGTTGTCATGTCATCTTATCATATGTGAATTATCTTGCCCTGTTAGAATTTTAATTAGGAATTTCTTTGCCACCTTACGATAATGACGACTACGAAGTTACAAGACGATATTAACAACATTCCTCTAGCAGATGACGATCCCCAAGTGATTATCTTCGATGAAACAGAACAGGATTCACTGACAGAGGCTAATTCATCATGTATGATTCATGGTAGAAGCATTGATTCAATACAGTCTACCTTTACGAACGGTAGTTCGTGCATCAGTCTTCAACATCACAGCTTAGAGTCGGATTCCAGTCCTGATGAGCAAGAAGAAAAAGCACGTCTTATATCTCAAGTGCTTGAGCTGCAAAACACCTTGGACGATCTATCTCAGCGTGTGGATAGTGTTAAAGAGGAGAATTTGAAATTACGATCTGAGAATCAAGTTTTAGGTCAATACATTGAAAATTTAATGTCCGCATCGAGTGTTTTCCAGTCAACTTCCTCCTAAAATAAAGAAGAAGTAAACAGTGTTATTATATGAGGCAAAATGAGCTATGATGCGTAATTAGTTTGGTATATTTTTTATATTTTTGTTACTCTACTCAATGAGGTATATTACAAAATATATTTTTTGTAGATTATCTTATTTCAAAATCATACTTTTGGAATGTTCTGCCACTTGACTTCATGTGATTCATAAGAAACAATTGCCGTGTGATTCTGGAGTTAGATATAATAGTATATTATATGGAAAAAATATATATACATTTCTAAATGTTTCTTGAATGTGTAAGGGGCAGGAAAATGTACATGAATGTCAACTTACACAATCAGTGAATACAAAATTAAAAAGGAAAAATAATCAGATTATTATATTAATAATTATTATTTATTATAAAAATGAGAAAAAATATTAGTATATAAAAGAAAGTCTTTAAACACTGTTGTTTTTTTAAAGAAACACTTGCAAACTTAGACCAAAGTATTAATGAATTACACTTAGAATACACGAACTACTGCACACAATGACTGAAATATAACTTTATAAGAATTAAAAAAATGCTTTAGGTAACACGTTTAATTTCAGAGAGTAACTTGTAGGTAATGTAATTTATAAATAAACAAATAAATATATTAAAGCGTTGTTATATTTAGAGGCATAATCGTTCAACTAAAACACTGTATCATTTAAATATAAAATAAACCCCATTGGATAATTCTATTTACATGTATCAAAAAGTCACTGTTTTAACCCATTTGTGCTCAGGAATATCAGAAATCCCCGGTGTGGTAAATAAAATCGAAATAATTATTTCTTTGAAATATTTTGGAAACTAGAGTATTAATAAATTCCGTAAATTTTTGGTTTGATAACACCGAGTGTAATTGACCTTAACACATTAGTGCCCAGGGACTTTTTTTTATTTATGTAAAATATATGGTAGCCCCCTGATACCATGTGATACCATATGGTGTCAAAGTTTTGACAAAATTGCAAATGTCTCAAAAACGATTAGCTTTAAGAATAGGAAACATTAATACAAACTTATCAAAAATAATACGAGCAATATATTGGATCCATAAAAATGCACCATTCCATTTAAAATAAAAAAGTTGATATCGACACCCTGTATACCAAAAGTGCTATAAGCCCGAAAATATTTTTCTTAAATAGATCATAACCGGCCATGACTACTCTGCAAGTTTCAAAATCAAATTCCTACTGGAAGTTTGAAAAATTCTAATGACACAGTTCGGTGGGACCCCTGTATATAATTTTTCTCTGACTTTTCCTAATTACTAATTTATATGTTTGGTCTGAGGATGGGCACAAACTTCTAAAATTAGTATTAACGACAATAAATCGCCATCTCCATACTTTTAACTAACCTTGTATATATAAGTTCGTCTCGATTCGAAAAGTAAAACACCAAATTGACGTCGTACACACGATGAACGTGTAAAGCCAATAAAAACAGCGCTGGCAAAATCCAATGGGACTATAAAACCCATCGACAAAAAGTAGATGGAAACGCAAAGAAATAAAACACAGAAACCACGGACACGGTTCGAAACAAAAAGCGAAAGAGGAAAAGAGAAGTTACACATAGAGAGAACATCTCAGGCCAATAAAATTCATTATATCCCTACTCTGAAATTACATTATAGAGGCAAAAGATGCCGACAACTGTCGTACCCCGTAGAAGGTTGTAAAATATAAAATCGGTAATTCTCAAAAATTCCCGGTATCGTAAATATTATTGCCAGGCGTTGAGGCCTCTGCCTGGGTATTCAGTTGTTATAAGAGTTGCCTGGATCTTCTAATATGGAGTAGTGAACCGTCGTAAAACTATTGCAGTAAAGGCTTTAGCGCGTCAGCACACAAGAAATAACCTATTCGTGTGCAAGCGTCTTGAGAATTAGGAATTGCGTCTTATAGCCTATGTAAAAATGCAGAAGTTTTTAGTGAAACCCAAGTACAGGATAAAGTACAAACGACCTTTTCTTACCAGTAAGACGAAGAGCGCCTGCACACGAAATAGTGGTGAAGTGGCGGAAGTTTTTGAAATTGTGATGTCTACATGTGAGAGTGATGACTATGATGTTGTAATTAATGACGCGGATAGCATGAGTGACCGGTGAGTAGGAGTATACTTAATAAAATGAACTACTACGTCATAATTTCTTTTAATAATCCTTGATCAATTTCAAAATTGTAGAAATTGTCAACAATTTTTTTTATTTATCAAGTCATATTTTGAAATGCTATAACTTTTTAAACTGAAAACATAGAAACAGTTTTGTGGGGTATATGCAAGGAAAAATAACAACTTTTTTAATCTGCTGACCAAAAGTAGCAGTAACAAGTTATAGCTGACTAACGCAATATAGCAGTTTTACGCATCACTCTTATTTACCCTGAGTATACAATGGCTGGTAGCTTCTACACTATAAAAAGGGAAATACATAATCATTGTAAATATCCCTACGTAAAAAAATCAAGAATATTACTGCGACAATCAATGCAAAATTAAAACAAAAGTACACGTAGGTACAATGAGTTTCAAGGAATGATTGCAATTTAATTGTAGTATTACCTTAAAACACTATCATTACTGGAAATATCAATAGAACATTACAAAAATACTGTAAATTAACAAAATTGATAGGTAAAATTACATACTGCCCTTAAGACAATGGTGCTCTGCATTAAATTTCAGCTTAAAACAGGGAACCTTACACTGTTGAAAATTTTAACACTTTTTTGACTAATTTAATAGTCAGGAGAGGTCCACACTCTTTTCGTGTTATTTTGTCGAGAACTATACGAGTTTAAATTTGACGAGCAAAGATAGTCTATTGCTAAGGGGTTATTTTGTCCAACTGACACGTGGAATTATAAAATACTTCGAGTCCCATTTTATTTGATCTAGACTAGACAAATTTACTAGCTGTTTAACTAAATGAATGCGGCCACACGACGTCTTTTTAATATGCAACTCTTATTTCTTAGTGCTATAATATTCTCTCTTTATTTAAGACGTTTTCTCAATTATAAATATGCAGAACACTCATTCAAAAGTTTTGGTTTCAACAAACGTGCCAATTTTAAAATGATTTTTTGAGAACCATTATAAAATTAAGTGAATGTTTATGCTATTTGACTCAAATCTGAACTAATTACGTGAATAGATGTTCCCAACACATCTTTAAGATGTTGAAATTTTTTATACACACTGGAATTAACGTTTAATAACACGAGGTTACACTTTGCAGGTCAGTACACGTTTGGTGGTTTGTTTGGATATGTTAATACGCAGAAACAAACCCGAAAACAGATACACGTGCAATGCAGCTGGTGCGTATAATGCAATACCGTATTAGATTAGGTGGGGTTTCTATATTTCTATCCGAGGGAGAAATTTTGATTGGTTAACGCTTCTAAATGTCTAGAAAAATAGGAAATCCTCATATCTGAACAAAGAATTCACACGAAATTCTAGTAATTTATGTTCTATTAAACACACGTAGTCAACTCGTCTGGCAAAGTTTGTAAAAGTCAACACTAAAATATTTGACTAGCGCAAAATTAACGCCAACACCGATAGTATTTTCAACAGTGTACAAAATGCAGCATTAGAAATAAATATGTAATTAAAATAACTATTAAACCAAAATGTGAAATGTATTAATGCTATGTACTTAGAATAGATTGATGGCTTGTAATATCACATAATTTTTTTACAAAAATTCGTGGCAATAAAGACTTTATATTAAAAGAAACCTATTGGCACATTATTTTTTTAATCGGAAACGTTTCGATAAATACGATTATCTTTCTCAGTCCTAGAAATATAATAATTACAAAGTTTTAAAATAATTCAATGACAATTCCTTAAAATTTATCGGTTTTTTTTTGTATTCATCTACTGTTTTTTTTTTTTTGTTTTACTTGTAAGTTGCTTATTAATTTTTAAATTAATAAGCAACCATTAATTTAAAAATTAATTAATTAAATGGCATTTTAGTAAATTTTCTAATGTAAAATTTGAAAGTGCTTAAAACGGGACAATACGACATGTTAAGAGACTATTAAGAAATAGAGTAGCCACCTAATGTAAAATATACATCGCCACAGAGAATACCAAACAATTTTATTAGTAGAGGATATATTTTTAAGTGCAGTAAACAAATTTAAAAATAAGGATGGGCAAATATTTTTAAAAATAATATGTTCAATTTAGTGAAGGAAAAGGTTTCAAATTTTAATTGATTATTGAATAATAAATTTTCGTTATTTTTTCTAGACAAATCATAATTATGTTTCGAAATCAAGATATCATTGAAAATTCAAGAACTTTGGTACTATGGTATACACATATATTTTATTTTTTATTTTTACTTGTATAATCTAAAGTCACTATTCAAGAAACATCTTCACAATTTTAGTAATAATAAGAATATTTTAATTTAACCATCAGTAAATACTGTAAATCCTATATAGACAAAAAGATCTGTATTGACTCACATCGTGTTAGATGTAATGCTAGAGAAAAAGTATAAAATATTTAATTCTTACTTGAAGATGTATAATAAATGAAACTGGTAAATAACTTTCTTAAAGCAGTATATATTTTGATGCAATTGAAAAGCAAATAAAATAAATTACCAATTAAATCGTATAATTACACAAAATGTGGGAAAGCTAGATGAGGTTTTCACGATTAATCCGTGTCCCATTTTAATTTCTATTATAATTACCAAGAAACAGAAATTTCTGGCTTTTATTTCACTATTTTCTGCATTATACCTAAAAGCCCTGCTTAATTGAAACGAAAGTTTTAATTAACCAACATGGATATGCAAACAAAAAAGAATTTGGTCTCTCTAATTGCGAACTTATTGATAATTAAACAGTGTATAAATAAAATTAGATTTTATGGTAACAATTAATGAAGCGGGAAAGAACAAAAAATAAATTTAAGATCAGAGCGTTTTATAGTCTTTTAAGGATAATTAAATTTAATGGGCAGTTATCTTAAAACCAGTAGGGATTAGTATAACAAGAAGGAAACAGTTTAAGTGAAGGAAAAAATAAGACAGCTAAATTTAGGGAATTTGTACAATTATTTTCTGTTCCCGTGTTAATATATTCATAAAATTAATGATTATTTTAATGCATAGATATAAATAACCCCAATACTTTCCACCACCCTCAACTAGGACAGAAATTTGCACCTGTTACTGTACAAAATTAATCTCGTATACACACCGCATGTCGTATATAGAAAGCTAATCCAACATTAACACCTATTTGCAATGGATGGAATGAACGAATCATGTAAACAAAACGATATTTCATTCTAACATTAGAATCATTATGGGCGCAATTCGTTTCGTCGTCAACGAAGCAATAAAACATCACACATCCAAATAACGCTTTATGTATACGTGTAAACTTAAAAGCAGTCAAATCGTAAATTTCGGCTTGATGACATAGGATTCATGCGTGCATTATCATGCAAAATATATACGTATAAACGGTGTAATTTAGACGTGTCTTCTTTATTATCACAATGCTCATTAATTAGAGCAGATTTGAGTGGCAAATTGATATTGAAGCATTTTTTTTTTGATAGACTATCATGAAAAATTATTATATGTATTATTTCCGCACTGAGAGAATTTTCATTTAAAAGGAATTGCATTAAACCAAAAGTTTTTGCGTTTTCTATATGGCCAACAGGATTGGATTTTCCATTTTAAAAAAAAAATTATATTTGATTCAAATACATTATGTTTTTGTCCCATATTTAAATAGAAAATATATTTGATCATAATATACTGGCATTTAATTTATATTCATTTTAAAATTTTGCTCAGTGTACAAAAGAATGTGCAAATCGGCAATTCTTTTAAATTTCATAATTATAATAGACAAATAGCAAATGGCAAAAAACAGCACTGTTAATGAGAGTCATAAAATATCTATAAACAGTAAAACTGACAGTTTGTAATCAAAGAGTCAAAAAACTATAATATATAAAACTGTCTACTGTTGACATACTTATTCATAAAATTCAGAAAAACCGCAAAATTCTCTTAACCCAATTCCCGCTTCAGTGGATATACCGGGTGAAAAGTTGCGAGCAGTCAATTGCATTCTGGGCGACTGAAAATCGGAAGGATTTCAACTGTAGGCATAGCTACGTTCGAAGCCACAGTAGATTTATTAACGTTTAGCGAATTGTTATAGTTCAGCCGAATTAAATTGAGCCTTTCTTTTTCTCGCTTTATTTATAAAGTTTGTAAAAGTAATATTAAATTAAACATTACATTTGCATTAGTGAAAAGGGAAATAATAAGACAATACTTATGCGATAACTAAAATCTATTCATGCTTGTTTTTATATGGAAGCATCAGATAATGTAAACTATAAATTTTAGTGGCAGAGCTCATAAAAAAACCTTAAAAGAAAAGAAAAAGAATGGAAAGCAGTTTTAAAAGTCAATAATCAAATAAAATAACAAACATAGATTTTAAAAAATCTAACAATAGTAAGGAAAGTACCTAGACGTATTCGTCGGTAAATAGTATATTATTGAAAAAATATTCATGTTCGGGATATTTATGAATCATAAATTCATAAAATTCAATGCCAAAGTAATAATCGTAGGGTAAAAGTTCTTGAGATATGCTAATTTTGTGCAATCAATATTTATTACTATGTAAAAGGTTTAAAATTTTTGCACTATTCTTAAATCCGCAAGCAATTTGCAGTGGCGGCTCGTGAGTTATGAAAGAGGGTAGGCACAAAATAAGAACTTGTCTATTTTTGGTACATAAAATCCATTCTCCTATTTTTCATGGTGAAAAAGACGTCTATGACTTTGTTGTAAAAATGCGTTCAGTCGATCTTCGGACATTGTGCTTCTCAGAAAAGTTTTAATGCGTTTGAGAGTGGAAAAACATCGTTCGCATTTTGCCGTCGACATGGGGGTTGTACAAATAATATCCAACAGTTTGTATGTTTCCATCAATTTTCTTTTTTAGGTTGTCTGTTATGAATACTAAAAGTGGCAGAACACCACCTACACCTACGTCACACATGTCATCGCGCTCATAAATTACTGAAAGTTCACTTTTCAATTTTACGCTGTCCAACATAGGATAAGATTTCAGTTTTTTATACATATAATTAACCGACGCAAAATATGACGATTTTTTTCCACATCTTCGTTGTACTTAATCTTATGTCGCAAATAAGCACTGTCTAACTATTCACCTTTGCCTAGAACATTAAAATCCATGCCTGCATTCATGTGAGTAACGGAATTTTCGTGTTTCTTTGCCCTCTCTGCGATATGCATTAAATCATTCAACCCTTGTTTATTCCACGCACTAACCGCTTTCCTAAAAATTAAGCAAGACATTCGCACGTCCACTCATATTTTTCATATACATTTTTATTAAATACTCAATTGTAAAGTCGAGTTTTACTTATGGAAGTGTAGTTTATTTGAAGATCAGGAATCCTTACTTATTTCTTAATTAAAAGTTTTTTCTCAAATGAGAGGGTTTTTTTTTTAAGATTTTGCACTCACTTAACTTCCAGCATTAATAATAAACGTCACTTCAAGCCTTTGAAATCACACATGCGCGGTACGCGTTGAAATGATGCAGTCACAATGAATGCAAGACGTTAACTGGAGACACAAAATTGCGTGCCCCAAAGCGACCCTGTAAGCGCATATGGCGAAGATAAACAGAGCCGTCCGATTCATACTCGATATAGGTACATGGGAAATAGTGCCCCGGAACATAGTTTTGAGCGTTCGCATATGCGCTAGTGTCTGTGGTGCGGAAGTAAACTTTGATACCATCGTTATAAAAATACGTAAAAATAATAAAATAAAATAATGCACTGAATTACATGCAAATTTCTTTCTGTGTTTATCTTGGTGGTTGGGTGGGCACGTGCCCTTGTGCCCTTTAGTACCAGCCACCACTGACAATTTGTTTAGATGTTATACTAGGATGGTTTTTCCACCAATCCACAAACTTATTTCGGTATCACTGATATTTTTCTATAGACATTTTTATTTTTGTTATTTATTAATGTACACGTCGAACTGTATTACGAATAGTAGCGCGCTAAGAATTGATCTTTCGGGATAATTTACTGCAAATAAATCGTGTGTAACTTCTGCTGAATTGCCACCGTAAAAGAGTTTTTTTCTCGGGCGTATAATATTTCATTTTTTTTCCATAAAGTTTGAGGACCGTATCCTAACATCCAGCAATACCTTGGTAAGAAATGAGCGAAATGATTCGCCTAGCGAATCGTTCCTCTCACCTCGCAGTACACGAAATAAGGACTATGTTGAATTGATTTAAATTAAAAAGATCGATGTGGTGATAGCATTTTGTAGTAGTTAGACAAGGATAGAGAATAGCAGTGTATGCTTGCCGTTATACAGCGATAGCATGCGGATTGGAGATGGTAAATCGAAGCGTACAACCGCCCAACAGAATATTTTTCATCCTTCTATTTATCATGTTACGGCAATCGACAGGCCGAAAGTGAGCTATTGGAGCACTTGCAACTTTGCATAATAGCTCTTTTACTAACAACATCGAAGCATTTTCCGAATTCCCTTGCTCCCTCCTATCAAAAAAAAAAAAAAAAAAACAACTGGCAGAATCTCGTAAATTTTCGAACTGCGAAATTCCTCCTAAGAATCCCTTAATATTTTCAGCAAGTGGCTGCCGTTGCCATCGCCGTAAGTCCCTGCCATTCCCTCCCCCACGCGATATAAATTAAGCATTTTGTTCGTGCAGCGAACACACATCGGCTCTCCCCGACCGACGCGCTTTTCGTGTATCGATAAAAGCCGAAGAGGCAATACCGAGATTGATATTTCGCCTCAGCGTCCTTTAAATTAAATTGCAGCCCCGTCGCGACATCAAAAGTTTAAAGTCTCCGGCAGTATTTTAGAAATTTCATTAAGTGGATGTAAGAAAACGGAAACGGCCAGTTTTTTTTTTTCTATCTTCGTTCATGAGTGAAGAAGAAAGCCCTTTTTGTTATAAGAATTTAATGTTTAGAACATTAATATTGTGGCAAAGCTAAACTCGTTTCTCATTATATAAAAAATCATCGTGGGATACATAAAATGGTGATATAAGTTCTTATGCACACATATAGGGACTGTTCTATTAAAAAAGAAAATGGAATACCCCCAATTGAAGTTGTCTTGAGTCCGCACTGAGAAAAATACAGATCGTTATATCAATAATCTACATTTATTGAGTGAATTTTCGTTAACAGAACGAAATGTGTCATTGTTATGATAAAATATTATTTACAATCGTTGATTAAGCAATAACAAGATTCATTAATGAAATAAATTCGTTTTCATTATTATAACAAATCATTTTCATTAGTCCATGAATAATATTCGTTATGGTAACCATATTTTCATAGGTTCAATAAATATTTTCGTTAATAATAGAATATGGATGCATGTACATTGTTATTTTTACGTACGATTTTCGTAAAATTATTCACCATATTAACGCAATAAAATATTAAATAATACTTTCTTCGTTAGTACAGTGTTTGCAATTATTGCAGGAACGAACAAATAGCATACTTTAATGAAAGGTGTGCGGCAGTGATTGAATTACCGACTTACGCTGCGGTCGCTGACTGAGTGAGAGTTTGGCTTGTGGCCGTTAGAGGGCGTGCATCTAAACTCGTGATCTCTTACACTGTTGAAAATTTTAACACTTTTTTGACTAATTTAATAATTAGGAGAGGTCCACACTCTTTTCGTGTTATTTTGTCGAGTACTATACGAGTTTAAATTTGACGAGCAAAGATAGTCAAGTATTGTCTATTGCTAAGGGGTTATTTTATCCAACTGACACGTGGAATTATAAAACACTTGTAGTCACATTTTATTTACTCTAGACTAGACAAATTTACTAGCTGTTTAACTAAATGAATGCGATCTATTGGGTGATTTAACACCGTTTTCTAAACACGACGTCTTTTTAATATGCAACTCTTATTTCTTAGTGCTATAATATTCTCTCTTTAAAACGTTTTCTCAATTATAAATATGAAGAACCACTCATTTAAAAGTTTTGGTTTCAACTAAACGTGCCAATTTTAAAATGATTTTTTGAGAACCATTATAAAATTAAGCGAATGTTTATGTTATTTGACTCAAATCTGAACTAATTACGTAAATAGATGTTCCCAATGCATCTTTAAAATGTTGAAATTTTTTATGCACACGGAATTAACGTTTAATAACACAAGGTTACACTTGCAGGTCAGTATATGTTTGGTGGTTTATTTGTATATGTTAATACGCAGAAACAAACCCGAAAACAGATACACGTGCAATGCAGGTGGTGCGTATAATGCAATACCGTATTAGATTAGGTGGGGTTTCTATATTTCTATCCGAGGGAACAATTTTAATTGGTTGATGCTTCTGAATGTCTAGAAAAATAGTAAATCCTCATATCTGAACAAAGAATTCACACGAAATTCTAGTAATTTCTGTTCTATTAAACACACGTAGTCAACTCGTCTGGCAAAGTTTGTAAAAATCAACACTAAAATATTTGACTAGCGCGAAATTAACGCCAACACCGATAATATTTTCAACAGTGTAGGAGGAAATCGAGAATAATGTGTATTTGTCCTTGGAGGAATGCTAAAGACGCTTGGTAGGCAAAAACTCACATTTCTATTCCTTTTTCTGTATGTATGGTGATTCCTCCTCCACAAGGGACCATGAAAAAGAAAATACCATGGTGGCATTTATGGTTTCCACTCATCAGTGAATTGAGTGAAAGCAATGCGATTATTGCATCAATGAATTAAGTTCATTATTGTAATTACAAGATTACTCTATAACAATAACTAAAATTTATTAGCATTATGAATAACATACATAAGACAAGCATTTGCAATTAGCATATCAACAAATACTATTATTCATTATATCGATGCCTTTCTCCATTCTTCTACTGGAGTTTACACATAAAATTAATAACTCACGGTTATCCAGTAAACCAAAGTTGTTAAGACAAAACTGGTGTTCGTTACAACAATAACATCAAGCTGCCATTTTATTTGAATGATTTTGATTTCATTAATACAATGAATGTTTTATTACTCAGTAAACTCTGTCATTATTTAATAAAATCATTTTCATTGATTTGATAAACTAGTTCTTTGGACCGATTTTAATGGATTATTTCATGTGAACAATGATTTCTTTCATTGGTTGAGGATCTATTTTTGGTTCAGTGTGTTTTGGTTGCAAGTGGAAGGGTGTGAGATATAAATTATAAACGATTGATTGTATATTAAATGAAACATAATTATTCGCTACGTAAGAAAAGTTCAATTTCTCCTCATACGATCCATTACCTCATTTGTATAATTTATCGGCACCTGCCGCAGCAGGTAGTGGATAACCCCGGTAATCATAATTAGTCATTTCGTTATATCTATGGACACACTATACGTTCTCTTTCTTTAATATCTGCTAAAACTAAATGCAATACCAATACGTAAAATAGGTATACCAATTAGCTATAATAGTCATTTCAGTTCAGTTCATTGGTTGATATAGATGACCATCATAATAGGCGGCACAACATCCACGACACAGTACGTATTATTAATATTAATTATCCATTAATTACGAGCCAAAAAAAAAACCATTGCATATGTGTAGCATGTATACTCCCGCATTAGAACGTCCCATATAATGAAACGAAAACATCAATTTTAATTAATATTTATTTTATGTGATTTGTGCAAATTCACGTGGTATGCTAGAGGCGTGCCGTTGGGGAAAAAAAAGAATCTAATTACCTCTGCTTCATGGCAGATTGCATATTACGGGAGACCCGCGGGAATTGGCTGTAATTTTTAATTAACACCGCGTAATCCGATAGCCCCGGCTAAATTCGCTGTCGAGAAACTGAAGCTTGCTTATTCGCTTGATGTATATAGATATTATGTATGAATATATATCAAAAAAAAAACAATAAATTACTCACTTATCATTACATCTTTTTGTATCGTTTTATTTAAACTTTGAGAACGTCAAGTATGTAAACTCAATTTAATGGTAAAAAATGAAAAAAAGGTGATAGATCCACTTTATTTCGTTACGAAAATACAGCGTGTTACCACTCATTCACTATTTTTTTTTCGTGATTGCAACTGGATTGGTACGACAGATATTTTGATAACAAAACCCCAATAACCAAAGAATCATTTTAAAATATTGGGAACTTCCGGACAGGGTTTGTCAGTTGATCCCAACTTGCTTACATAAAATGATGTTTTTCTTATTTTTACGGAATTGTACCCATCATTTAAAGGCGATTTACTATGTTCTCTATCTCTAAATTCAACGGTTTTCAGATATGCACAATTTTGACATTTTCCTCAAAATATTGACTAACCATTAGAAATAATCATGTGATTTTGCTAGATGACGCAGCGGAGAAAGTCTTACGAGTCAAATTCTGTCGAAACAGCAACTGTATCTTATACAGGCTGTTCATAAATTGTTTGTCAAATTGGATACCTTTAACTTTGGGAAAAAATCGCCAGGTATAACTTTCAAACAGTTTTAAAAATTATCATAGCAGTAGTGAATAGCTAACTTAATTCACGACGACAATAAAAAATCAAAATACCACCTACTGTTGATAAATATATTTCCTATTCCTAGAAGCGTTGGGGAAAGTGCTGAAAAAATCAATCATGTAACTAAGGCCTATGTCATGGGAGTGCGAACGGGGTTGTGGCACAGAGCCCCGCGCCGGAGAAACCCTGCTTCATTATTCAAGGGCATTTCACACAAGGCTTTGCTAAATACTTATAGCGTCGATCCTGAATGTAATAAAAATGCGAAAATTAGTATATTTCAAACCAAGGGAGGAAAATGCTCTATTGGCAAATATTGTAATTGCCCAAGGCCTGCAATAGCACTTTTCTCACGTGGTTTGAATACTATTTTTTTCCCAGCAATCCAATCTTAACTAAATGTCTAAAAATAATAAAGACATACCTGTGAGCGACATGATAGATAGTAGCCTTAATCTGTCAAATATTTTTTGGGAACTGTCAAGTTAGCGTCGTTTTAAAAGTGTTTAATAATAATTTAATTGAAATTTAATACCTAAAAATTTAGCAATTATCTCATAAATGGGCTCAGACTGGGTCGAATGTACTAATGTCATCTATCAATAATGTCACATATTTTAAGATGTAGAGTTTCATCATGTCAATATCACTTACTTTTCCTCCCTAGGGAAGAAAAGTACAACTTTCCTCCCTAGGAAGGAAAAGTATATATAACTTTCGTAATACACGTAATATTCACGTAATGCTCGTATTGGAAAAATTTCTAATATTTCGACTTTTTCCTTAAGTTTCTGTACATTAAGCCCCTTTCAGTGCGGAAACTTACCAAAATGGAGGAGGAAAAGTACAACTTTCATCCCTCACTTGAGGGAGGAAAAGTACAACTTTCCTCCCTCAGGGAGGGAGGAAAGTGGCGGCTATATAACGGCTAACGGATACTAAAAATGGAACGCCCTCTCGCATTAGTATATATTTGTTAGTTGACTATGTATAATGTACTATCGTGTTTTACAATTTTAAGTTTAAATGTAATTAAATAACAAATTAAAAAAAAAATAAAATAAAAATTTTATCGACAATACCCCAAAGGTGGAAACAAAAAAGATGGAAATAACTAATGATAAAAAATGAAATGTGGAAAAGGAAACAATAAATTTTCCGAAACGTAAAAAGAACATCTTTGTAATTAAACAAAAACTGGCATACCCAAAGAAATGAAAAAATAATAATTAAAAAAAAACAAAAATAAAAATAAACAATAATTATAGCAAAAAGAGCTTCTTTTCCTTTTTTTTATATAATATATTTGAACGTAAAACACATACACGCCTTGACATAAAACATAACCTAAACATAACATAACATGTCTAACGTCTAACACCGTCTCCTATATCTCACTCACTTCACCCCCATTCCCTTGCCACCAGGGTGACCAATTTCATACTTTGGCGCGTAATTCAAATTCAATTTCTTATTGCTAACAATATAATCTCTTCAAGTTCATATATGCAATCTGTATATTTACTATATTTGATCTCTATATCGAAACGAATTATCCAGTTAAATCCCTAAATTTTTAACTTTATCAACAGTAGGTAGACGCTAATTGTGAACCCTAATATCCAATACATTGCTTAAATCACGACCTTTTTTTTGTTGATCCTAACAACGTTACTTGAGAATTAATAGCATTTATCTGAAGACAGTGTTCAACAGAAACAGTGTATAAACGAGCGAGGTCGTCATTGATATTATTCACAGCAGTTCTCCAGTTCCATGGTAAAAAAGAGCAGTATAACTGTGTATCGCCTGCATAGACATGATATTGACGTTTCTTTACACAGGACAACGATTTATGAGTATAGATTGTAAGTAAAATGGGTCCCAAAATTGATCCCTCAGGAACTCCCTGCGAACTTTTCGCATTAATATTCGCGTAAAATACTTGAATTATGGGAACATTTCTTACATTTCGACATTTTCCTTAAGTTCAATTTTCAATGCGGAGAATTGCAAAAAAAAAGTGATTTTTACCAAGAAAAATTACCTAATTTTTTTTTAATGTGCACTCAACCTGCAACTATTTTTTATGTTGAAAGTATCCAAGCGAGATGTATTCAATAAGGGGAGACATTAATTAAATAAAAGGCGAATACGCCCAAGTATTTTGCATCAGAATTTTATACATCACAAAAAAAAAATACCATCACGGCACATACCCGTATACCAACATTAAAATTACGACACCCGCTCGCAGCTGAACAGCAAAAGAGATGCCGTAATATTCCTTCCGTCGAAACCGGGACGGAGCCAGCCGCAATAACGGTATACGATGCCGTATGTATGCACGTATATAGCAGCCGCCAGCACCGGGTTTATCTCGCCCGAAATCTGTATTCACGCGGCGCGACCTCGCGATCCTCCGTGCGTGTTCGCCGTTCGCGACCGGCCGACCGACATCCGACGACGACGACTACGACGAACCGGTTGTTGTTCAAAAGGCCCGGCCAATGCAATTACCGATAGACGGGGGACGTGACGGGAGCGGGCGCGGACGCGGCCGCCCGGCATATCGGGGCGGACGACGTTTCGGCATTTTTTCGGGACTTCACTCCTCGTGACGTGCATGAGTTAGTTACACTTATTAGATTTGCGGCCGCACGGGAGCACTGCGTGTATATTGCCTACTTTATTATAAATCGGGACCGCCTTTGTTGAATTATCACGGACGCGGGACGTATTTTAGGTTACGTTATGTGGGTTATAAAAGGAAAAAATAAAAAAAAAAAACTCGAGATCGTAATCAATTTTTTCGGAGCGGCCCTTGGAGTACGAGGTTTTGAATATTCCGTGCTGTACATACTTCCGTTCACGTTTACCATTTACATTTAACAGATTTGATAGAGTTTTGATAGGAAGCTGCAATAAACATATAATGTTACCTCAATTGCCAATCAATATACAAATACTAGGTATAAGTTTAACTACTCATTCAAGTTTTTTCGAGTATGGAATCTAAAAAAATCATAAAATTTAGAATTTCTGGTAGCGAATCCGTGAAAAAAACCTAGTTTCTTTTTTTTTGAAAGAGAAATCTCACAAAAGGCTGTTATGCTCAAACATATTTAGATACAAGGATTGCAAGCTTTTTACAACGAGAAAGTAATAAATTAATATATTTCTGCTATTAACTATAATAATTAGGAGGATTTTTTCCCAAGAAAAATCTTTCTCCTCACGCAGGATTCGAACCTATGTTTTCCGGAGGAGAGCTTTAGAAATACATTAATTTGTTATTTTTAGTATATTTTAGCTTCTTTAAATACTTAAAAGAAACAAAAATATGTTAAATATGTACACTTCTCGCAGGAAAAATCGGGACACCAGCAATCGTAAATTTTAAAATTTCTTGGGTGTAAATACAGCTTTTAGAGGATATATTCACTTATCATAGCCATAAATCACATAATGTATAGAGAGAAAACGGTTTATATATAAAATAAACAAATCGGAGTTTCGGTGGCGGCGTTTCCTTTAGAAATACCGAATACGGAAATATTCATGCAAAAAAAGATTCATAACAACAAAAAGGCCTCTTGAATACACGGTTTCATTTAGAAATACAGTGTATCTATTTACCTTGTTTGATGTTATGCAGGATTCGAACCTACGTTTTCCGGACCAGAGCTTTAGAAATACATTAATTTGTTATTTTTAGTATATTTCAGTTTCTTTAAATACTTAAAAGAAACTAAAATATGTTGTTAAATATGTACACTTCTCGCAGGAAAAATCGGGACACCAGCAATCGTAAATTTTAAAATTTCTTGGGTGTAAATGCAGCTTTTAGAGGATATATTCACTTATCATAGCCATAAATCACATAATGTATAGAGAGAAAAAGGTTTATATATAAAATAAACAAATCGGAGTTTCGGTGGCGGCGTTTCCTTTAGAAATACCGAATACGGAAATATTCATGCAAAAAAAGATTCATATCTATTTACCTTGTTTGATATTATGCAGAGATAATTGTTTTTTAAGAAAACATTAGTTACGGGATTTTAAAATTACATTACTTGTTAGTGCTACTTTGATATTAGTTACTTACGTTAACAATAGACAATATGTCAATCAGCCTCCCGCCTTTTGAGACAATGTGATTTTTACAGATTTATTGATTACACTATTATTGTTTAGTATTCTTAAATTATTATTGTTGTTTAGTATTCTCAAATATTGCATTACTTTAATATTTTCGTCTACCTATTGAAAAAAATACCAAAAACTGTTTTAAGATTTAAAGCAATTAAGTTCGCAAAGAAATTATTTTTTTGTATCATCTCTCCGTTTATTGTACTTTCAAGAAATATATCTGTTATCGCCTGTGTAATCCAATATCTTTGTTCTATTTTATTGAAACACTTTTGGTCTGTAGCACAGCTCCAGGCAGTAGAAATGAGAAAATATTAAAATTAAATGAATCAAATCCAAAAACAAATATTTTAGCACTAACTGAGATTGACGAACAATATGCTTTCTTACGATGTTTGTTATGTATGTAAATGCAATGATATTGTAAATAATTGTTAATAAACCTGTGCTACATAAAGTCCGTTTGTAAACAGACCAAGCGTTGGCCATATTTCAAGAAAATGGAAGGACATTGGATTACACAGACCATAACTGCAATATGTTTCTTGAATATACAATAAACGCAGGGTTAATAAAATAAATAATTTCTTTGCGAACTTAATTGCTTCAAGAATTTTATAAATAACCTTAAAATTATTTTGGCAATTTTTTAATACATAAAAACTTGATAGTAATGCAATATTTAAGAATATTAACCAACAATAATAGTTAATACATCAATAAATATGTAATCAATAAATCTATGAAAATCACACTTTCCCGAAACTAAGGAGACTGATTGATTGTCTATTGCTAAAGTTATACTTGCGCGCATAAATCGAATACACATCAAAGCAGCACTAACAAGTAACATAATTTTAAAATCCCATCACCATGTGTTTTCTTAAAAAAGAATTATCTCTACACAACATCAAACAAGTTAAATACATATACTATATTTCTAAATGAAGCCGTCTATTCAAGAGGCCTTTTTGTTGTCACGTATTTTTTTTGCATGAATATTTCCGTATTCGGTATCTCTAAAGGAAACGCTGCCGCCGAAACTCCAGTGTGTTTATTCAGTGTATCAACCTTTTTTTTTCTATATACATTTATATTTCTGTTTAAAGCTTTTACACCTAAGAAATTTTAAAATTCTCGATTGTTGGTGTCCCGATTTTTCCTGCGAGAAGTGTACTTAACAAGAAAATAGTCTTCCGGCAAAACAGCACGCTACTTTCAATTAAAATAAACACTTTTCTGAGAAAAGATATTCTTTTCGTTGAACATGATAAAAACCAAAAGTTGTAAAACTTTTTATTTAATGCAATCTCTCATTTTGTGCCGCATCATGGAATATTTTTAAGATCAACGATATGTATTGAAATAACTTTTGGGGTTGCTAAACATGCTGAACCTATTCCCACGAAAGAACTTACCATAGTTCCCTAAATAATAAAAAGAAATCCATATGTTGTAACATTTATATAGGGCACTGTATCTACCGGTAAAGAGAAGAAAAAAAAACGATACTAACAATGCGGTATACTAGTTTTGATGACGTCATTGCGGAACATGTCAAAAACAACCAAATACATCTGTGGAAAATATACGCTAAATAGTAAGATGTTGAAATACAAATTTATTCACAACTATTAATTAATGTAATTCAAACGCAGCTTTATTTTAGAAAGGCTGTTTAGGTCGACGTTTACTTTATCTATCTTGTTTAGAAAATCTAATCTTAAAAACACCTTAACGTTTTTAAAATATGTTTCCTGGGCCCATACGAATTTTCCAAATCCATCACCTTTAAAACTCTCACAGCCGAGATCCAGTTTTGTCTGACCAAAACATCATAATAATTATGTACGTGGCGCATTTTTTGCTCCGCAATGACGCACTTCCGTGTACGAGTAAGCATACCGTGTTATTTATGCTGTGCTTCTTAATATGATACCTTACGGGTACATAATATTTTCAATTTTTTCATCTCGAACCGTATAGCAAGTGAGAAGAGGGCAAATACCTACATTATATATTTTATTAGATAACATAAAGGGGAAAATTAATTCCTTAACACCACAAAATTCTACCCGATCCTAATTAAACTACAAATTTTCGACACCGGCCGTGTCACGTTCCTGGGAATAGCCACGTTCCACGGGAAGTACGCGCTAAAAACTCTATGCTTAGAGCCCATAATATCCACTTTGCACGAACGCCGAACGGACGTCCCAGCACCCGGACCCGTTCCCGCGCCCCTCGGATAAATCACTATGGCGTGCTCGTGTTTGGGGGCCGAACGTAGAGATATAGGTTATGATTCCCCCGGGGATCCAACGACGTCCGGACCTTTATACATCGAACTATATGGCTATCCTTTTCCGTTAAACGGGAGGGCGAAGAGACAACACACGTAAACGCGAAACACGGCCGGCCCCGATTGGATGCAGAGGATTTACTACTAACGTCGGGTCGCGTCTTTGCAGCAGTTTGCCTGTACTAGTTATATTAGTATACATTAAAGATCGCTATAGCGTTTCGAGTGGTGTTCGGTTCATGCGGGCGGCTTGTGACAGCAACCCGCTGGTGTATTTGATGGGTTATCATTAATGGGAGACGTTATAATATCTATGAAATTAAATCGGATAGGACGGGATGAAATAACAGACACGTCGGAAGAGGAAATGGCATATAATTAAAGCTGGAACGTCACGCGGGCTTCCCCTTAATGCAGGATTTAGTTGATTTCTCAATTTGTGATGCCGTTATAGTGGAAACACTATATAGATTCAGAATTTCAATCAATTGTGAGTTGGGACGGGATTAAATGGAAACTAATAAACAATGCACTTTTGCAAATCAATAGCAATATTGACAAAAATGTTAACAAAAAATTTCCTTCCTTTATGACATTTGTCTATTATAGATTAGATTAGGGTTGGTAATTTTGCCCTCTTAAGTAGGCCTATCATCCTTGAGAACTGTTTCTTTGTTAGCTGCTAGCTGTGGCGTTCTTTGTTTTTGAAACTTGTAGGGAATCGTGCCATTTTCATCGGTCTAATGAATTGACCGAGTCATTTGTAATTGGTTTACATGAGGGTTCATTAATTCTTTACAATTACATAAATTTTACTAATAATTGGAAAACTTGCAGAGATAAATATCTCAGGTATGGACACCAAAAAATGCAAAAATAGATAACGCGGCATTATAAAAAAAAAAAACAATATACAAAATGTAGGAAGAAATACTTTATTTGCTCGAAACTTGCTAATATTTCAAAAACTATCAAGAATAGGTATACCAATCGGTTATCTGAAAGAATGCAAACATCAAAAATTCAACAAAATTACAAATATCTCAAAAACGGTTAAGTTTAGGGATAGGAAACCCTCATACAAAATTACAAATGACTTGGTACATTCACCGTTCCATTTAAAATAAGAAAGTTGCTATCAACACCCTGTATACCGAAAGCGATATAAAGTTGAAAATATTTTCTTTAAATAGGTCACAGTGGGCCATGACTACCCTGCAAGTTTCAAAATCAAAGGAGGGAAAAGATTTTTATTTGGAACTTGACGCAATAAAACTTTTTGCTTATTTCAAAACCACGAATTCTGAAACAAAAATCTAAATATTCATTTAGGAGCTGAGAAAATTACAAAAACACAAATTTAAGCAAAAAAGTTTCTAAGCTTCATATTTTTGGTTAAATTAGATTATCCCGCTATCTTCCATGATAACCTAATTAGTAAATCAAGTTTCTTGTTATTTGTCAATGTTATTACGTATTGCTGTGAACTGATTGTACAAGCATATAAGTTTAAAGTAATTAAAAATGACAAAATTAATTTAACTAGCTCAGCAAATAAAAATACAAAAGCGCGCAAGAGATTCTTAGATCTCAGAGTAACTTTCATGAAAAGTAATAGTGGGCGTTTGTAAAATTTGACTTTCTTTAAAATCCCCAAAAATTGAAATGGTTAATACAAAAATAAAAGAACTGTAATTTAAGATGATATTTACAATCATTAAATTTATTGTTTAAAAAGAAAAAAGAAAAAAAAAACATTTAATTACAAACAACAGGGGAAAAAACCTTAAGACTGAATGTCTTGGATTAAAATAACCCCTTCGCGAATTTACAATTAAAAAGGACAATGCAAATCCTTTAGCAAACAAAATGGTGGATTCGTTCTAGAAGGAATTTCTTATACCACAAAAAAAATCCACGTGGTTTCAAAAATTCAAAGCAAACTAAAAATTTAACTAAATTAACGTGGAGAAACAAACAAGATCAAAATGAAATTTAAAATACAAGCTCTAAGCTTCTCTTCACTAGCCCGTGATTAAAATACCATAAAATTAAAACTAAAAAAAAAAAAACGGAAAATTGAAACTCTTAACGCGGTTACTTCTAGAACAAATTATTAACGGGCCTTATACATAAATTGTGCACAATATTATAACACCAATTAATAAACTGAGTTGTCTGAATGATGATCAAAATTAACAAAATAACGAACAAATCCTTACAAATGAAAGAATGCAAAATGGATGCAAAGAGCTCAAAATTTACATATACTTACATTCGCGACTATGATTCAGACACTGCCCTAAAAGAGGCCCTACAACGCGTATATACAAAACAGCAACTGCGCGCGCTGCGACAGCCTCGGCAAAGCCAAAGCTTGATCTTCGAAAATTAACACCATTGAGATCAAATAACCGGAGTGCCAGTCTACAGCAGTATTTATGAATCTTTACAGAGACTTACTTGATTTTAATACTAACTTTAGAACAAAAAGTTTACCTCGTTCAATGTTATGGAATTGGTGAGGCGAAATTTGCTAAAAACATTTGAAAGAACAGATAGCGTTCATGACATTACGGAAAGAAAAAGGATACACGATGAAGAAGATGCTGCAACAATACTGACTCTGGATTCTGTAGAAACAAATCCAATATTATCCTTACGAAAGAGGTCTCCACAATTAAATTCAGTTAATTAGCAAATATATAACGTTTACAAAGATTTTTTAAAGAAAACAAAATTGAATGTTGTAAACCCATTTTGTACATGAATTAAGAAATGGTGATGATGCTTTGCGTTTAGGCGTTTGCTTGTAGGTAGGAGAGAATCAGTCTGTAAATCGAAATTTCTGCAGACATTATTTTTTCTGATGAATCGACTGAACTAATAGGAAAGCTGCAAAGCGAAACTGTAGATTTTGGGCGAGAGAAAATCCTAATTTCAAAATTACAACTAGAAGTCAGTCTTACAAGTATATATATATATGGAAAAGTTATTGGTCTGTATTTTTTTAATGAAGATGTGAATCAATGTATTGCTGTGTACTGACTGAATTGAAAATTGCAAAATGAATGTTAAACATGAAAAAGAAAAATTAAATTAGCGCTCTTCAATCGAAAATTCCACGACTGCATCCAAGGCAGTGTTACGTTTCTTCAATAATTCATCCAGCTTTTCTGCTTGAACAACAGTTCGGGGAAATCCATCCAAAAGAAAACCATTTTGGCATTCCGGCTTGTCCAAATTACTATCAATTAAGCTCACGACCAATTCGTCATTGACCAATTTCCCTTCGTCCATAACCTTCTTAATGCGTGCCCCCAAAGCTGAGCCGGAGTTCACCTCTGATCGTAACATATCCCCCGTAGATAAATGGCAGAAGCGTTGCTTCAGTAGGGGCGCCTGGGTCCTTTTTCCCGAACCAGGAGATCCTAATAAAACTGCATTGATTCTAAATTACAATAGGACTATGCTATTTCCTATACAAAGCAAACGTTTTGGTTGTTCAGGAAGATAATCCTAAATATACCAATATCAATCCACGTGGTTTCAAATTAAAATAAATTAAACGTGGACAATTTCTAGTAAACAACAAGAATGAAAAACTAAATGCAAGCACGATGCTTCTACTCACCCAAACGAGGTGATAGATAAAATAAAAATGAATCAGCAAAATAGAAAAACGGAAAAATTAACTCTTTAACTATAATGAGAGAAGTTAAACTGAAAACATATCTTCCTGTACAAAAATAACAAATGATCTTATATCTACAATGTGCACACATCAATATAATAACAATTATTATAAAGCGAATTCCTTGATGGACAAAATATTCATAGAAATCAAATCATAATATCTCAAGAATTACAAAATGGCAGCAAAGATTTAAAAAATATAACTACTCACGTTAAAGTCAACCAAGGAACTGCCTGACAAAATTCTACAATCGCAGTCGTACAATTCACCAACAAAATCTATGCAACTTAAAATACACACAGCAAGCATAGGTTGCTAACCCATAGCAGTACGTATTTGGAGTTGCTTCAAAATTTACTGTTGGTAAGAAATCACCTGCAAGAACACTTTGGAACAGATGGCATTTGAACACGATGGCTCGTTCACCTAATTTAAACCATTTGGATCATTTTTTTTATGGGAACATATTATACAGCACGTTTATAATACTAATTTGGATAGCAATATCGAAATTTTAAAACAAAAAATTACGGAAGCGGTAAACTCTGTCACTGAAGATATGATCCACAATGTTTACAAAGAATTTGTACGTAGAACCGAAAAGTTTCTAGAGGTTGGAGGATATCACGTTGAATGGAATAAAATGTTTTTCTTTATTTCAAGTGTTTTTGTAATTTTCTCAGCTGCTAAAAAGAGTATTTAGATTTTTGTTTCAGAATTGGTGGTTTTGCCAAGCAAAAAAATCTTACAAATAACGACATCTTTGCGTTAAGTTTCTAATAAAAAGAAATCTCTCTTGTTCAGTCCATCCGGGGACACACTGTATGGTTGGTCTTATCCAAAAGAGAATGCAAATCTCTGAATGATATCCTTCTTGCTATTAATCTATTAAGGAAACGATATTTTATAAACCGGATTACAAATAAAAACACGAAATCGTTTGTGGACTGGATAAATTAATATAAAAAAATCATTGCTACATTTGCCCGTGTGAGAAAAAGAACCCATGAACATCAAGTTAATTAATGTCTTTATATTAGACTCTCCATATTTTGAAGAGGAAGCGATATATATTCTCATGCATTTTTTTCGTTCCTCTGATCGCTTGTTTTATTCTATACTTTCTATAGAAAATTTTGCGAACGCAGAGGGAAATCTTCTACGAAGAAACTATCCATAATGTACCTACTACCTACGTCTCACCGGTTATAAACCATCAAATATTCCCGACAGGTATAACGTTTGAGTCTTTATTATCTTAACGGTACATCGCATCGCCACGGCGCGTACTGTTCGATTGCTTGCTTTCCTTCGCTCCCTCTTTGTCTTTCCCGTCGACCTTTTGGACGTCTAAAAGGCCATTTGTTTGCTCCGGAGGCCGTCACCTTGACGGAAACTTTTGCCGTCCCAGCTTTTCCCGTTCTATTTTTCACCTACGTAATCCGATTTGTGGTGCGCTAAATATATAGACTGAGAGGGATTAAAACTAGAACTAATTAATAATATCCGGGATGATATTATCAAATTAGGTATTTTCTTCAATATTTACCGTTAGTATTATTCCAATATATTAACTTCATGTTACGTAAAATACAATTTATAGATGACCTAAATCTGAACTACACTGCTGGTATCAGGAAATAAAGGAATGCTGATAAACCGTAATTTGCATTAAAAGTATTATTTGTGGTTCTTACGTAACTGCATGGAAACTTGTTTCGTTTCATTTCATATAAATATTATTTATAGTTCGTGCCGCAAGAACATTACTTTGCATGTCAGCATTTTTATTTTGTATGTATTTCAAACTAACGCGTGAATGACAAAGTATAAGTATAGAACATTTTAAAGTTGCTTAAAATGCTCGTCAAATTGCCGGGAAAGTATAGTGAGAAATATTCTTCAGCATAATGCTGAATGGCTATTATATTTCTTCAAAATATCAACCCTAAAAAAAAATCACAGTTTTGGCAAAAAAAATTAAAAAGGATTTTTTTCTCGAAAATACTCATATTTCATTTATTTCTTTATATGTTGTAGACACTTATACAGTGCATTTAAGGCTAAAACTGCAAACTTCTACTCCTTCGAATAGAAAAAGATATTATTGTTTTCAACACTTTTTTTAGGGGCCTTATACCCCGTGTATACCCACAATTTTTTGCGTAAATAATATTCAGCTCCACTTAATAACATATTTTAAGTTGAAAAATATGGGAGGGGTATATACGCATGCCTATAAAAGGAAGTTGTCATATATCACTATAATTTTGTGAAGAAGTAATTCCGCGCTAACTAATAATAAATACACGCGACTACGGTTTAAAACTTACATTTAAAAAACAAAACATAGTTAACGTACACTTCTCACAGGAGAAATCGGGACACCAGCAATTCAGAATTTTAAAACTTCTTGATTGTAAATGCAACTTTCGGAGAACGTATTCACTTATCATAGCCATAAATCACTTAATTATGTATATTACTGCTATCAAAGGTAACGACTAGAAATTTAAACAGAAAAATATATATATAGAGAGAAAAAGGTATAGAATAAACAAATCCGAGTTTCGGTGGCGGCGTTTCCTTTAGAAATACCAATGAAAAAAAAATACATAACAACAAAAAGAGCTCTTGAATAGACTGCTTCATTTAGAAATATATATGTATTTAACTTGTTTGATGTTATGTATAAATAATTCTTTTTTAAGAAAACGTGTGGTGATGGGATTTTATTATTTAAAATTATGCTACTTTGTGCAGCTTCGATATTAGTTACTTACTTGAATTTATGCTCGCCAGTATTAGTTTAGCAATAGATAATATGTCACTCAGCCTACTCAGTTTTGGGATAATGTGATTTTCACAGATTTATTGATTACTATTGACACTTTTATTGATGTATTAATTACTATTGTTGTTTAATATTCTTAAATATTGTATTACTATAAAGTTTTCTTCTATCTATAAAAAATTACCAAAACCAGGTTTAAGATTATTTATAAAATTCTTAAATAAAGCAATTAAGTTTGCAAAGAAATTATTGATTTTATAAACCCTCCGTTCATTGTATTTTCGGGAAATATATCTTAGCTATCGCCTCTGTAGTCTGACGTCGTTGATCTATTTTCTTGAAATATGGCCAACACTGGGTCTCTTTACAAACTGTCTTTATGTAGCACAGGTGTATTAACAATTATTTAAATATTATTGGATTTATAAAACATAACAAAGTAAGAAAGCATATTGTTCGTCAATCTCAGTTAGTGCTAAAATATTTATTGTTGAATTTGATACATTTAATACTTTTTCGTTGCTACTGCCCGAAGCTGTGTTACAAACCAAAAGTGTTAGCTATATTTCAATAAAATAGAACGACATTCGATTACACAGGCGATAGCTAAGATATATTTCTTGAAAATACAATAAACGGAGGGTTAATAAAATAAATAATTTCTTTGTGAAATTAATTGCTTTAAAAATTTAATAAATAATCTTAAACTGTTTATGGTAATTTTTTAATACATAGAAATTTTTTTTGTAGTAATACAATATTTAAGAATACTAAACAACAACAATAATGAATACATCAATAATAGGGTAAATAATCAATGTGAAAATCACATTGTTCAAAAACTCAGGGGGCTGATTGACATATTGCTAAAGTATTACTTGCGGGCATAAATCAAGCTAAGCAACTAACATCATAGTAATAGATAATATAATTTTAAAATCCCATCGGCATGTTTTCTTAAAAAAAGAATTATCTCTACATAACATCAAACAAGTTAAATACATACATGTGTATTTCTAAACGGTGCCGTCTACTCAAGAGGCCTTTTAGTTATGCATTTTTTTTGCATTAGTATTTTCGTATTCGGTATTTCTAAGGAAACACCGTCACCGAAATTCCAATGTGTTTATTTAATCTATAAACCTTTTTCTCTATATATATATATTTGTTTCTGTTTAAATTTTTAGTCTATACCTTTGATCGCAATAATACACACAAAAAAGTAATTTATGGCTCTGATAAGTGCATATATCCTCTGAAAGCTGCATTTACACCCAAGAAATGTTAAAATTCAGGATTGCTGGTGTCCCGATTTTTCCTGTGAGAAGTGTACCAACGTACACTAAAATACAAGATTCATGTCTTCCTAAAATTTCTTTCTGAGCGAATAATATATCTAATTTAAATGTAAACATATATAACTGAAGCGACACTACGAAAACTTGAGCGCGCTTAATGAAGCAAGGACCACAGTTTAAGTAAACACGGAGAAACATTATGAAAACATGAGTTTTGAATTTGACTGTACGCGTGTAGTATTTCATAATTTGAGAAAAAATATGTGTAAAAATGTAGATTAAACAAAAAATGAAAGAATTTTAACCACAATAGTTGAAATCGGAGTAAATTTTTAGGTTTCTGGTTTTTAACAAGGATGTATTTTCTAACTGTGTGTTAAAAACTATTATACATTAAATATATTTTCCGTACCTTCGTCCAGAAACATTTTGCATTACTTCAAGACCAACGAACTATATAAAACACTGGAACTGTGTACTTAAAGGACGGTCTGCTAGCTGGCCGCCATCTTTGAATGGGACAAAATCCCAACAGCATTTATACGGAATTTTCGCTTTTCACACACATTTCCTGTTTTTAGTAAGAAATAGCTGATAATGCATTTTCATATTTTCTGTACTTAATAATGTTCTGCGAATAGTTCTCTATGGGCATGTTCTTATATTAAATTATTTGAATGCTAAAATTTGAAATAGACCTAAAGTGCGCTCCAACTAATTTCCAAATCATATCTATTACAGATCACAACACTACGACAGCCTGCAGCAAGCAGCTGACAGTCAGCAGAAACAACCGTTAAAGGACACGACGAACACAAACAACTCCGCCAAACATAAACTAAATATAACGAAGAAGATCAACGCAACAATCAAGAGCCAGAATCCACGCAGAAGGACACGAATGACACACAGCAGCAACAGCAATCGCAACAGCAACAACAAGGCAGTCGCTCGCTGCAGTGTCTAGAGACATTGGCCCAGAAGGCGGGCATCCACGACCTTTCCGTCGACGATTGCAAGTATGATATCGCGAACACTCTGTTGAATCTAGACAGGGGGCACGACAATCTCAAGCATCAGGAGTATAGGAGCGCGGAAGAAACCATGAGCGAGATTAAGAATCAGCAATTGGTCGACGCCAACGCCCAAGCGCAGGCTCAGGCTCAGGCTCAAGCGCAGGCTCAAGCACAGGCGCAAGCGCAGGCCCAAGCTCAGGCACAAGCCCAAGCCCAGGTAGTACAGCAACAGCAGGCTATGCAACAGGTTGCGCTTCAGCAAACTGATCAACAAGCACTAGTTCCTGCTCAAAGTCCGCAACATCTGCAACAAGTGGCTGTAGCCTCTTCAGGTAAGATTTATAGCTAGCTTAAAATATGTTCCCTCCATTCTTTCTCATTTGTACACTATGTTAATAAAGCGCGAATGCAGGGAGCGTTTTCGGTAAGCAACCAATCAAAAAAGGTCATATAGTTGTGATCCGTAATGCATAATTCTTTAAAAGCCTAATATTTCGATTTTTATTTCATTATACAGGGTGATTCTCAATATATGCAACTAAACTTTAAGAGCTGATTCCTGAGGTTATTTTGATCATAAAAGTTCATATGAGTGTATGTCCAAAACGGTTTGGTTTTAAAGTTATTGAATGTTTAATAATAAATTATGAACTATGACTAACACGATATAATATCACAGTTAGTTCTTCAAAAACTATTGTGTTGAGAGGGAATTGTTTATTTGTCATTTCAATATTTGTCAATAGTTGTCAGAGTTTCATTCAGTTTATTGCCAGTTTCTGTTTCTAAAATGAATTACACGAATGCTGAGATGTGTGATATGCATTTCGTTTACGGTCTTGCCAATGGAAATTCGCGTGCTGCTAGACGTCTTTATGAAGAATCATACCCGAACCGTATCATCCCGCATCATTCAATATTTGCCGGTCTTCACCAACGTCTTAGTGAAACGGGAAATTTTAAAAAACCAGACGACTGATAACGGGCACCCATCTACAGTGAAAGCTCCACAAGTTGAAGAAACGGTACTAAATGAAATTGAGGAACATCCTACTACAAGCACCAGAAAAATTGCGTTTGCTTTAAATAATAGTCAGCCACAGTTTCGAGAATATTGAAACATCAACTGTTGTATCCATATCACATTACACGGGTGCAGCACTTTTGCCGGCAGATTTTCCGCAAAGAGTGGCTTTTTGTCAATGGATGCAACACAAAATCGCACAAAATCCTGACTATTTGGCTCAAATATTCTTCACCGACGAGGCTACTTTCTCTAGAAACGCGATTATTAATTTTCATAATAATCACATATGGGCCGAAGAAAATCCGCAAGAACTAGTGAATGCCCGCCATCAACATCAATTCTCTGTCAATGTGTGGGCCGGAATTGTTGGAGATCACTTGATAGGTCCACATTTTTTACCGATGCGGTTAAATGGCGAGGTATACCGCAATTTTCTGAAGAGAGGTACACCTACTGCTGGAAGAAGTTCCGTTGCAATTAAGATTACAAATGTATTTTATGCATGACGGTGCTCCAGCGCATTTTAGTTTAGTTGCTCGCGAGTTTTTGGGCAATACGTATCCAGATCGGTGGATAGGACGGGGAGGTCCACAGCCGTGGCCTCCTCCGTCTCCAAACTTAAATTCTTTTGACTTTTTTCTCTGGGGTGACCTTAATTCATTAGTTTATACGACTCCCATTGAAAATGTCGATGAACTGAGAAATCGTATTATCGCAGCTTTTCAAACAATTCGAAATACCCCTGGTATTTTAGAACGGACTCGCCAGTCAATACGACGGAGGATAGAAGCTTGTATTGCAGTTGGGGGCGGTCATTTTCAACAGTTAGTATAAGTTAATTTTGTTTTATTTGTTTTTTGTTAATTTATCATAAAAACATTAATTATGTTAACTTACTATTAAACATTGTACAACTTTAAAACTAAGCGATTTTGGACATATGTTGTTATGAACTTTTATGATCAAAATAACTAACCCCAGGAATCAGCGCTTAAAGTTTGTCGCATATATTGAGAATAACTCTGTATACTTAAGGTATTCTTTGCCGACGAATATCCCTAAACCATATTTAAAACCGTGCATTTTATTAACGAAATTAAGACGTTATAAGCATTAGTGTTCCAATAATTTTCTAATTTATGGCATATTGTATGGCTCAAAAGTTTGACAATTGACAGAACGCGTAAGAACAATTGCCCAGCAAAGAAATCAAATCAAATAAGAAGACAGATGAAAGTTTAAAGACATAGAAAAGCAACGGGTGATTTTGGAAAATTTGATGGAAAGGCAATAGCATCCGTACGTACTGCCAAAGCATTCGCAGAGCAGCTTACATTCTTAGAAGTACATAAGTCCGCTATAGTTTTACGGATATGACCACTACCCCAAAAGTGATACCCATTATTCACTGAAGATGAGATATGTGCTCAATCGAAAAGTCTATGAAAATGATTTGTTTGTATGAGAATTATTTTCACGTATTTAGTAATGAGTCAAAAGATAAGAACAGTATCAAATATCTAGCATACATAAATATTCATTGAAAGAATAAATAAAAATAATTTTACCGAAAATAACCATCTGGAGTCCCGCGCCTATCACATCTGTATCCGTTACTTTTCCAACTATATTTCAACGATAAACATTTCGCAAATTTGCTATCTCTTCTATATTCTGATGGCCTAGTCCTATTGAAATCAATAGATTATGGATTGTGTCTAAGCTGCAGCAGGATCTCATTGTGCACATTACACCAAAAACATTTCCAAAGTTAAAATTTCGTACACCTGGAATAGCACATAACACGCCATATGTTACAAACGTTTTAAACGATGTCGTGTGGAGCATATAATAAACAGTAATTCAATAACTATTTTACGAACATTTTGAAATATCTTTCGGACCACCATAATTAAATGCGAACGGTAGAACTTTAACGTAGCTCCTTTCACCTACAGTCGGCCAACTGTCACTGATATATCCATCGATCAGTCGCACATACCTCCTCTGTATGTTCTATATTTGCATATGTTTATTGTGAAATAATCAAATATTAAATTTAAAAAAAAAAAGCATAATTAGAAGCGATCAAATAAGAATTTTATTACTCTCCAGGAGCACAATGTATACAAGCCAATACATCCATGGGGCCACCTCAGCATACTGCCTCAATGCACCAGCAAGTGGCCCAAGGTGGCCAGGTATTGCAAACTCAAGGTGGACAAGTGTTAGCTGCTGCTCAAAGCAACAACACTACCATAACTACAATGTCGCCACTGCAGCAAGCGCAAGCTACTACCCACCCGCAACAGATCAGCACTGACTGGGGTCATTCTAGGGTAAATCCTTCGATTGTACGATAGATTTAAGCATTTTAAGACGACTGTTGAACGTTTTAGGTTCAGGTGATCCAGCAACCTCTTCAGAATCCCACGTACCTGCAGCATCTGTACAACACGCAAGGACAATTATTAGTGCCCGGCAATATTCAGTTGCATCCTGGAATAAATCCTCAACAAATTCAGGTGGGTATTATTAAAATCCACCTACAGATACGTTTATAAATAATTCTTATCCGTCGCAGGTGATAACTAAACCGTTCCAAGGCAACCAACTGGCACCTCACATGCTGACAACAGCGCAAGGAAAGCAGGTTTTGCAAGGGAGTCAAGCAGGTAATCGTTAGCATATTCCAACATACTTGTTTGCCTTATATAAAATATTATTACAGCGACATTTCCTGGATATACGACGATTCCGACAATCCCGACGACACAAAACCAACAAACTTTGGTCTTCAGCCAATTGGGCGTCATCAGTTCCCAGCCGAACATAATTCCCACGCATTCAACTCCGGGAACTGCTATCGCCCAACAAAAACCGCAAGAGATGCATAAGGTGCTTTAAATTCGTTTCGATTTAAGTGCTCTTACTAATCTCTGTTAATTTGTAGGTTATGGGCGGACAGAAGGTGTTGCAGAAGGTGGCCAATAATGGTGGGCTGTAACAGTAGCGCCACAACAGCAGGGGCAATGTGTTCAAGTCTCGCAAGCAATGATAGGAACACAACCCACAGCTCAGATAATAAGTCCGTTACAGGTATGTCCTCGATTCTTGCTGCAGAACTTCATTTCAATCGCTACCTTATCCTCTTAGCCAAACGGTCAGCCTATGCAATTCGCTCCGTGGCAATTCCCTCAAGTTTGGACGACCAATGGTCTTCAGTCGTCTACATTGCTCGCCGCGCCCAATCCGATATTCATCAGAGGAACACAACCTGATGGCACTCCCGGAATGTTTATACAACAAAGTCCGCAAGCCACTACGATACAAACCCAACAAAATCGTGAGTAATCCATTTAAAGATAACGTAAGCATTTTTCTTTTTTGTTTAATCTCATTTCAGCTACGTTAGCAGCACCTGGTACAATGCAACAAATCGGAGCGAAGCCCCGGCCCACAAATGAAAATATCCAACCCAAACAACCAACGAGTAGGCCGCTCAATATTTTGCCGTCCAATGCTGCGAGTATCCGGCCGGCAAGTTCTGTGTCAACTCAAACCATTGGTGCCCAAGCTCAAGTAGGTCATCATTAGGCTAAATTGTTGATAATTATGGAAACTATTTTTTTTGGTATTGCGCATAAATGTAATGCTAAAATCTGCAAATGTTTCCTAAAGCAAATTACAAGGGAGATCTCTGTGTGTAGGTGTGAAATTAATAACCTGCACTTCGTTCCCCTCCCTACATTTTAAGATAAGCCTTCCAAAAAGGTTCATTCAGAATTGAAAACTTATTAAGTATTCTCGTTTCAAAACTTTGCATCTACATATGTTGTTACTAAATAAAACAAACAATTAAATAATACAATTTACATGCTGGATAGTTAAAGTAAATTTTGATGTTTTTAAGGTGGGAATGGGCGCTAAGCCCGGAACTAAAGTACGCACAAAAGCACCAGGAATTCGCACATCTCCTGCACCAAAAGCTGACGCCGCCAATCAAACCCAGATTAAACCCTATGCGAACCTGCAACCTCACCACATAGTACCAAACAAGTAAGTATATTAATGAGTATAAAGGTTTTCTTCTTCGTTTTAAAAACTTCTTCAAGCGACGTCTTCAATCTGAAGGTTGACAGTCATCAAGGCAATTTGAACTTTTGAAGTCACCGATCTGAAAAGTTAATTGTTGGTGCAGTCATATTAATCTCTTTTTTATGCACAAGTGTCATCTTCTTTCTGTAGTTCTTTTTCCTATGATCTTTCTTCTATGATCAATTGAATGTCATTCCTTTTATAATGTGTTCCAGATATTGGAGTATCTTTTACTGCTCTTTCATTTTCCGTCATATACAATATTATATCAACTAAGAAAGCATAATGATGCATTTTTTTCTTCCATTATAGTACGTCGTACCAAACTCCAAATAAACAACAAAATTTATAATAATATAAAAAAATGAAAATTATTTCTTCTAACTTTCTGTTTGTTCTCTCGGCTTGAACCAGAAAAATTATGTTGTCACAAATTTTAGGGGAAAGAAGCTAAATCTCCTGCTTTGAAGGTTAAGAAAATTTAGATTTTAGAAGAATCTCTCCTTTCTTTCACTATTCCTTCAAAATTTGCGTTCTGGCGATTCCAAAATCTGCACTCTAACGCGAACGTCAAAATACAAAGTTTCCCAAAACTTGTTGAAATTGTTTATATTAGGTTTATATTAAGTATCTAGAAACCAAATAGTGCTTATATATAGGTTTAAGCCATATCTAAACCCAAATTTAGCTTCGCTTGTATGTATCTTCCTCTCTGTTCTTTTAAAATATAAGAATATGCCTTTCAATGTATGGCTTGTCAGACTTAACGGTATTCAGTGCAAAATCTGATATTTGCCTAGTTAAAATGTCTACAAAGTAGATCATAGCCATCCCTGCTGTTCATTCATTTCTGAACAAAGTTATTAATTGTTTAGACGCTGGTGAGTGTCCAGCGGGGGTGTTCTGTGACTTAACACGGGCTTTTGACTGATTTGACCATGGGATATTGACGGGGAAACTTGAGTGTTATGGCATGAGGGGGGTTGTTACTGATTGGTTTCAATCATTTCTGTCTGACCGTGCGCAGTATGCGAAAGTTTCTTTAGATCAAGAAATGTCAACAAGTATTTTTATTCCTCTGTTCTGCCGACGTGTTTGGGAGTACCACAAGGTTCGATTCTGGGCCCAGTACTGTTTTTACTTTTTATTAATGACATAGTGGAATTCATTTACTTTTCTTTATTTTTATATGCCGACAACACTAGTGCTGTAATCTCTATGGACGATTCGTGATCGCGCGAATGTTCTCCTGGTTCAGATGTGTGAATGGTTTCAACGTAATAAACCGCACATTAGCGCTTGAAAAACTTTTTTCACTTTTTTTTTTCTTTCACGCTTCTCCATCGAGAATGAATTTTGACGTTGAACATTAGCTTGAATGGCGCCCTATTAAAACGCGAAACTTCAGCTAACTTGCTTGGAGTGCTTTTCGATGAAACACTTACCTGGTATAACCATTGCCGTCAATTGATACGCGGTTTAAATACGTCGTGCTATCAGGTCTGGAATCTTAAGTCAGTGTTAAATCACAACTCCTTGATTAGCAATTTTATTACGGTCAGGTTTTTACCAGAATGTCGTACGATATTGTCTTTTGGGTTTCTTCGCCGAATGCGCATGATGATTTTCTTGCCCAAAAACGAATAATTCGTTGCATCGCAGGCATTACTAGCAATGAAACGTGCAGACCATGGTTCAAGTAATTTGGTATATTAGCTCTAACTACTTTATATATTCTTGAAACTCTAGTGTATGTTTATAATAATAGCAATAAATTTCGGCTAAATTCTGATGCTCATTCTTACAACACGGGAGTAGAGCAAATTTCAGATTCCCCTAAATCGGTTCCAAATCACTAAAAGATCTCCGATTTCGGTAGTACTTCGCCTTCTTAACTCGTTGCCCGATGCTATCAAACGACTACAAACCTTAAAAAGATTTAAATCTGGTTTGCAGGAAGGAGTACAATAATGTTTAGTGTCTTTTTTGTTAAACTTAATTCTGTTTAATCTAATTTTACAATTTATCTATATTAAACATTTTATCCACTATGCTTTTTGTATTTTTTTTTAGACAAATATATATCTATTCAATATTTAGGTTTTGTCTTTTTCCCATAAGTTTCAGATTTTTTGCTAGGTCCACTGAATTTCTATGCTTCATTATTTCTCTGACATATAAAACTTTTCCTTTCTATTATTAGCTTAGCATTTTCATCTAACAGAATCTGTTATTGCCTATCTTAGATATTCCGTAACTTAATTGCGTTTAAATGTTGACGAGAAAACACTTCTTACGTTATAACATTACAATTATACTTCTTGCGTCATAGGATGTTGGTAATGAATACCGCTACAAGTATGGCGATGACTCCCGGCTCGCCAATGTCCACAGAAAAAGTCCAACAGATACAGGCAACGCAAAAGACCCAAACGGTTCAGCAACAACAAGCGCAACCTCAACAGCAGCCGCAAACACAACAACAACAGGCTCAACAGCAAGCCGTCTTGATGCAGCAGCAAGCTATCCAACAACAACAGCAAGCTATACAACAAATGCAGTTCCAACAGCAACAACAACAACAGCAGCAACAAGGTTCTAATAATGGCCTCTGTGACCTGATTCCACCTTTGAATCCGTATCTCTTTCCAGCTATGCAAACTATACAAGGTATACAGCAGCAGCAGATCATCGGCAGCGACAGGCCTATAATGCCCGTCGTGTCGATGTCGGCGCAACAAACCGCTCAACCTGTCCAACAATTGCAACAAACCTTACCCGGCACTTTACCGCAAGGATTGCCGCTGCAACCTAATTTGGCAGTGACGCAGCAGATGCAAATGGGTGTTCAGCAAATTCATCCGGTAAGTGAAAGAAAAAAAACGCGGTGAAGACCGCAGTACAATCTTATGTTGCAGCAACTTACCCAGATGACGCAATCGGGGGCAATTATTGGTCAGATACAAGCTGCTCCAGCCGCTATACCGCAGGTGACAGCCAACTCGACGCAAATTCAACAAATCCAACAAAATGGGCAAACTATAACGATATCAACGCCACCGCAACAAGTTCCATTGCCCGCCACCGTTCCACCTGCAAAAGAAGAGGCTACCGTCGCAGAGACTACTACAGCTGATAGCATCACACAAAGTGTTGGTACTACTGTTGAACCACCAAAAGAAAATGGAATCGAAGGTAAGTCAAAGTGTTTTGTCAAAAGTTTTGTGCTAATATATTTATTATGGAATCAAAATAATTAAAACTATTGTTCTCTATATAAAAAAAAAAATCCTTAAAGAAAACTCAAAACATCAATATTGATTTATTGTTAAATTAAGGGTATGTAACGCGGCTTAGAAGATATATTTCTATGTTCACAGTTTCAAATGCTATCATCAAAACAACTAACACTGCTGTTGCTTCACGATTCGTATCCAAGTTTCCAGGTATGTATTCCCTCTGTAGGTACTTGGAAACCTTCCCCACCAGAAAAAATATCATCACATAATATCATAGTTTACATATCCGCATCATCATAACAAGTAATTTGATTTTCTATAAAGATTTATAAATTAAAGTATTTTGTTTGTGCAATAGGTACTTAATGGCACTTTTCACTGATATTTCATTCTGATTTATTTACTTATGGTTAGCCACTTCGTGTCAGTTAATTATTCTCAAATACTCCCAATTCCAAAATTATAGGCTAAATAATTGAATTCTAAACCTAAACAACTGATATTATACTTTCCGTTCAATCCTTACGAAAAACTACGTATCTATCGTTTGATATGATAGTAATGAATATATGTATATGGAAATATTAAAGGTAAAATAATCTGTAAATTCTTTTAAATTGATTATCAGAGAACCTTACTTACGTTTGAAGGCACAAATGTTATAATTTTAAAATTTCTAGTAAAACCGTAAAATCGTTATCATTCATCCAATCTTCAAATTTTGTACACCGATAGCAAGTGGCTCATAGTACCGAACGTCGGAAATCAGATGCACAAGGATCCATCCTAAAAGTCACGAGGTAAACACTAACCGGAATTGGGATCGTTAGAAAAGGCCAGGCACATGCTGACTTGAAAATTTTGGGTACTAATTTTTAATGTGCATCTCGTTTTCAACTACTGTTAATCATTGTTTGATGAACGCTATTATTATTCTAAATTCTCTATAGGTACACACAAATTTACAAAAAAAAAAACGTATAACTACTTACATATAGCCAAATTTCACGATATTTTAACATTGTAAAGCCAGCTTTAAATTCGTCAAAATATTGAGATTTTGTCACAACATAGTTCAATTATTGACATTTACAAAATTGTCGAATTGGATGCAACTTTAGCGCTTCTCCACCCAGTAAACCAAATTCAAATTTCCCGCAATTATTTTTAATAACTTCAACATTAAAGCATTAACTTGCCTACGATTTTATACTACATTAATAGTTATTTGAATACCTTTAAAACTTGATTTACATTATACTTTTTTCGTCTAGAAATGTATAACTATTTTCTAAACTAGATCCGGTCCTATTTTTTCATCCAAGTTTCATACTAGACACGCTCACTAGAACAATTTTTCGAACTACAAACAAATTTGTATTTGTTTGTCACTTACGCGATCACTAACCTCAAAAATGAAACCGCTATTTTTTAAATGTTGGTATACACGTTACCCTTCACTACTTCCACATGCGCAGAGAATGTACTCGGCATAGCTTCTGTTTAAATAGAAGCGGGAAATGCTAGCTGAAATTAGTATGCTAGTACATATAGAATTTTTTTTAGACGAAAAAAGTATAATATGTAAATCAAGCTTAAGTTGAAGTTACGAAATATAATTGCGGTAAATTTGAATTTTGTTTACTAGGCAATTTACAAAAAAAAACAACGTAAGCTTTTTTTATGAATACGAGTGTACATTCTTCCATAAGCTTCGTTCTGACAACTTTCGCCAACAGTGTTAATAGATTTTGTCAATTTTTTAATTACTTAATATACATAACATGTATGAATTAGTGATGGGCATAATCGAATGACGAAAAAGGCATCGTTCAATTATGAATGATTTATATGAATGATAATCGATTATGGATTTGATTGGAATGGTCATGTTCGATGATTGTAATAAGCATACATATATAGAAGAATTGGGAAGAATAATGCATAAAAAAGATCATTATATTAAGAATTGGGAAGAAGGAAGTGAGGACCCAAAAAAACCTACAACCATAATATCTTCCTTCCAATGAGTGAGTGATAATCGATTATCGAAATTATCATCAATCACTAGTGTGAATCCAACTGGGAGTAACTGTAGAACAACTCATTTGTGGACTACGCAATACCTTGCTTTCAAATACTTTCCTGATTAGAGTAGATTGTTTTCTTACGCAAATTCTTTAATAAGATTGGCGACACTGAGCTACTTTTAAATTGTACTTCAAACTCTGACAGCTTCTTGTCAGTAACAAACTAAAATTAGAAACGGTTGCATTTGATTGTATTATTTTATTACAACATAAAACATTTATTATCGAAAGAACTGGTCGAAAATAAGATAATGGAGAATGAGTTAACTCCATTACTCAATCCATGCAGGATTTCCGGCCACAGTGTCCTAATCTGACAGTTACTTACCCACAGCTTTTAAGTCATGTTCATGCTTGTATTGACAAATTTCGTGCAACGGAGGCAATGACTCGTAAACCTGGCGGTGGTGGATATTCTCGACTTCGAATGTATATTTTAATATTTTTTGTACACATTTTGGTGACTATCAAAGTGATTAGTACGGATTAGTGCGTGCATGCACTGTAACCGACGATTACAAAAAGACATGGGCGACTCTAATCAGGAAAGTATTTGAAAACACGATCGGACCATGTTATTGTCTGCCTGTCATATGGTCAATTCATATTATATTATAAGGACGTATGTATGTACCTACTATAATTCTCAATTTTCAATCAAACAAAAAAGTAATTACATCACTAAATGAAAATCAAATTACTGCAGATTTATCTTTTTAGTTGATATGTACGTATTGTTATCATCGCAACAGCTAAAACATTATTCACCAGTTCATCACCTAATCACAAACATTGATGTTTTGTTGTTAAAGTCGTTGATATAAAAACCATTTATGTGCACCATTTATTCAATCAAAAGCTGTTATTTTAAATTTAAAGCTTGATCATACACGTTTTTTTTTATTTTTTTTTTTTTTGGTAAATAACATTTTTCTATACACTCAAAGTTAAAGCAGCGATAACTTCTTTTTTCAACTATAATATACGTTTTTTTTTATTATTATACTACTATTTGGATTATTAAAAGTCCATATGTGTTTCCTAGCTTAACAAAAAAGTTTATTTAAAACTAAAATATTGCAACCATTATCGTATCCAATTTAAAACCGAAATTATTGTATTTGATGCTATCGTACGAGCGTAATAACTCCATACTATATCGCTAACCACGTCATCAGTAATTTAAAGACTAGGGAATTTTGTATTCTGATATCGCCTTTATAGGGCTCAAAATCATAATTGGAAATTGCAAACAATATTTAAATGAAATGTTCCTAATTTTACTTCAAATTTATTATTTATTATATAGTCGTCATTACGAATAAGTATAATAAGATATAGATTATTTACATTAAATTTATGGAAACTCAGAGCATAACCTCAAATTTCAAGTGTTGACAGAAATAACAAAATTGGTAAACATTGCTAATATGCAATTTCAACGACAGTAAAAGCCGCTTTAGAGTTCGCAATTTATCGTATTGCGTGCAATACAAATAGCGCATGCGCATTCAATGGATTTCGATCAGCTGTGTACAATCTTATTGGTATTGCACGGAATAGAACGCGTTCTAATATTTTATTGCACGCAATACGAAAAATTGCGAACTGTAAAGCGGCCTTAACTATCGCATCATACTATTTTGATGATCATGATTTCCGAAATTAATGAAGGCATGGTCCATCCTGATTGTCAGAGTTTTGAAAAGTTAGATCGCGCGAGAGTTTGTAGGATTGGTCGTACTATGTGATTACGTCACGATTATAAACAAATAAATTTGCCCGCCTATAGATGCTACTTCACCACGAATCTAACCGTCAAAGCCATCTCTAATTATAAACCACATGACGAATTGTCTGGGGATATCCCGCGAAAAAGTAACGATTAAATTTGTATTTGTAATACAATTGCAAAAAACGATAGCGCTAATGAAACAGCGCTTTATATTATATTTAATATTAATGTAATCGAAATCTGAAAAACAATTACTCTTTAATTTATGATTCATATCTTCATTAACACACATTTTTTTTTTCTAATAATTTATTTCCATCTCCACCTAGAAATAGAAATAAATCAAAACATTCTTAATACTTAATTGTTTTATATTACTATAAATTTTTGTTACAGCTGTAGCTGCACAACCCAGTGAAATTAAAAGTATTGACATGGAACCTAAAGTTACAGTAAATGGTATCAACTCGTCCAACTCAACAGGAATGCAACCAGCTCCCATACCTGGCACAGTCCCAACTCAACCCACAAACACAAATCAGGACAACGGCTTACCTATTGCTGCAACAGCTGAAGAAGTTAAAGAACGCTGCCCACCAAAAGCTATGGTTAAACCACAAGTTTTAACCCATGTTATAGAAGATTTTGTTATTCAAGAATCCTCAGAGCCTTTCCCAGTAGTTAGGAATACGCTTCTGAGTGATCTGAAACCTACCCCATCGTCTGCAGACAAAGATCAAGGTGATGAACCACCACGTAAGTTACTTTCAAATGAAAAAAATTGCTGAAAAGTAAATGTTTTGTAAAATGTTTAGGAAAGAAACACGCCAGTTCACCTGGAAACATCGTAGGATCATCTCCGAAGGGTGACTTAGCCAAATGTGAAGTTTGTGGCACGGTTGATTTGAAGTCCAAATTTAAGAAGAATTATCGGTTTTGTTCAGTGGCATGCTCTAAAAAGTAAGAATCAAAAAAATAATCTGTATGATGTTAATTTAATAAACATACCTAATCCATTTACAGCCAAAAATACAAGAAGGATGGCAAGAAAGGAAAATGGAATAAAGACGAGGGTATGGATGTTGATATTGAATCGGGTGGATCAGGTGGTGAAAATAGTCCAAACGATACACCGATTCCTGAAAATGACGACACACCTAAGGTGGATCCCTTGAAATGGAGTGTAAGTTTCTATAAAATTTATATTACTCTGCATAAATTATAGTTTCATTAAAAAAAAAATATATATATTTGCAAAAGCTCTAATAATTATCCTAGTTGATTACGTGATTTTCTTTGAATCAAACCTTTCTTGCAATAAGGAATTTCCAGGAATATTTTGCTTTAATAAAATATCAGAGGTAGTAAAAAATTGACAAAAAAAATTGGCTGTAGTTCTGAATGAGTATTTTGTTGATTTTAGATTTTAGCGCCGATTCTTCTTCTTTTTTTTAGAATATGAATAGAAAGTATTAAAAAAATTACTAGAAAAGTATTCATTCTAGGTTATGTGCAAAGCGTTTTTGACGGATTTGATGAATGCAGTGCTGTAGAACTAAAATTACTAACACATTACTAAAAGTAACCGATTTATTTTAAACGAAATAAGCGCTAAATTTCAATTCAACAATTTTTAAAATCTAACAAAATTGTTCTGCTTTATTTTTAACGTAAAGACGTAAATCTGAAAATCAATAGTATGTACTGTGAATCGAACCGTAGCAACCGTGGTTGCGGTGACCTCCGTTTTTGCGTTCCGTATATTACCTGGTCCTGAAAAATTGTAATTCACGGAACTCGGTTATTGAAAATGGTGAGTTTCGGTTGCAACCGCAGTTACCAGAATTAGAAGTTGGTTTGTTGTGGTAAGTATCGTTATTACAGGTATCTACAGGTACCTAATCCTAAGCTAATCTGTTATGGTTATGTTGTGTTGTTTATTCTGTTCCGTGAATAACTGTATTTTCAGGGAACCTGTAACTACCAGATATTAACCGAAACCACGGTAGCGGTTACTTCAAATCATTCGCGGTATATGCTATAAGAAAAATCCTACAGCACTCCTATCATTCATCAGACTCTTTGAACACACTTCGCATCTAACCTAAAAATAACACTTTTTATGCAGACATTTTTTAGTACTTTCTATTCATCTCTTCAAATAAAAGAAAACGCATTTTGGGCTTGGGGAAACATGAACTTCAAATCAATGGTTCACATTCAGAACTCTTATCAAAGAATTGCTTTTTTAGTTAGCAACTACGATATTGCAACCTCTCACCGTCGTAAAATGTTGAACACTAAAAAAAAAATAAAAGAAAAATTAAACCAAGAACTTGTATATCGATAGGTTTGTTCCAACATGCAGTTCGCGAACGGTTCACGATCACGTGAACCAATCAGACAACGCATTCCAGTTCCCGAGAACTCCAATCTGTTCTCTGATTGGTTCACGTGGTCACGAACCGTTCGCGAACTGCATGTTCGAACAGCCCTTATATATTGATGGATTAATTGATATTGACTTTGTGTGAAAACCAACTTTATAAGATGAATGATAATAAGTTCTGTACTTCACATATTCTTTCACAAAGAATTTGTGAACCATAGGATCTATTTTTATTCTCGTATTATGTAAAAAAAAAGATGATTTATGGGAAGTAAACGCTGATCTACAACTTTTTAAAGCAGTATATGTGAACATAACCTCATAAATATACTCAAAGCAAAGCTAAATTCCGTAAATTTAACAACATTGTAAATAAAGATAACATGCATTTATAGAGGTTGAAAGTATAAAGAAAAATATAATATTATACAGAAATGTTTGTAAAATGTATGTGTACCATATTAAGCAAAAAAGATAATCCATTGTGTTATGTTTTTCCTTCTTCATCTTTATTTATTTATTTTAATAGGTCCAGGAAGTATACGACTTTATTAGAAATCTGGCCGGTTGCTCCGATTATGCGGACGATTTTATTAGTCAAGAAATAGATGGTCAAGCTCTCATGTTACTTAAGGAAGATCATTTGATGACGGCGATGGCCATGAAATTGGGTCCAGCCTTGAAGATTGTAGCGAAAATAGACGACATGCGTATAGACAAAGAGCCTCCAAAACAGTGAACGATTTCGACACAATAGTTAATATAAATTGTAAATTTGTACAAAGATAGTGGAATATTAAAGACTGCATCAAATATGGTGTAAACGTAAAATGACACGTGTACCATGTATCAGATGATTAGAATTTCTTTTCATTGTTTTAAAAATTTAAATTTCTGCGGAGGGTGAATCTGCAAATATTTTTTTATTTATATTACTCAATGTTTAGTTAAAAAAAAACTAAAATATCGCCCTGGAAAACCATTATATTTTTAAAAATGTGTTGTATTCTTATATGTAGTATGTGGTACCATCTGACGTATATTTTATATATATAAATGTATTCAATATAAGAAAATCTCAGAATTTTTCTACTCGCAGTATGTTAAGCCTTTTTACTCATTAAATAATTATTTCTTCATGACCAGAAACATTATGGACATTTTTACTTACACGGAGTGGTAATAACTTTTCACCATTACTATTTGTAAATATGTACATTACAAATCACTTTTTACACTCTTAAGAAAATTACATAGTGTGTACAAAATACAAATTATTATTTTTTAAGACAATATAGTACTTTAAGTTTCCTTATTTCTTCATCACAAATGGAGGTGTACTTTTTGATTAAATCGAAAGAATATAATTATATTATTGTATATAGTTAAATTGAACATTGTTGAAACTTAATTATACTTAGTAACCAGCTGTGTTCAATTTTATACATTGTATGTTCATTAATAAAAATGACACTGTGCAATTTTCGATAACTTCTGTTTTAAAGAAAATATAACATTATTATATCAATATCTTTTATTTTGTGAAAAGTACTGCCATAAAAGATAATAAACTTTGTAATTTGTAAAATTGTCTTTTATTCACTTTCCTCGCGTTAGAACTACGCAAAACACTTCGCATAACCAAACATTCCCAACAAAATCTTTAATATAAGAAAATGTATTGATTCCGGTCATTCCGGCCCCTAATCAATATATTTTGGATACCCGCTAAAAAATAAGTAATGCGACATCTACCATAGAAGGTAAGAAATTTTAAAAGCAAGTACAGTTACCATCAATATCGATTGGTTGGTGGTGCCATCTACATCTTTTGGTAAATTAATATAATATGCAATAAAATTATTTGAAATAAAATCTCTCTAATTATTTTTAAAACAGTATAAAACTAAATAGAAAGGTGTATTCTCAGATCAGAATTTGTGAGAGAGGGAACAATAATTAAATTAGAGCGCAGGAATTTCTCAAACGAAGCGCACCATTTTTATAAAAAGTAAAAGCGAAAATAATTAGACCAAAGAAATTCTTTCGTCGCAAGCACAGATGTATCGATGAAGATTTGTAAAAATAGTTAATCAACGGGAAATATATAGGGTAAGTACCAAAATTTATCTTTTGGCAGAGATATGGCAGAGATTGAGGCTGTCGATAGGGTAATGAAGGTTTTAGATTGTTTCGGAATATTTTTAGATTTTAGAGCTAGGGTTATTTTATTTTACTAATCTTAGGTTTCCTCATAAAATGTTGCTGGGATTAATTATACTGATTAAAGTAATTGAAGCAAATGTATTTTTTTTTTGTACTTATCCAAGGAAAAATCCATAAATTATAATAAAATTAAGACTTCGGGAAAATAGTTTTTTTATTATTTAATATGCATTGTTGTATATTGGTATCTTTGTTGGTAACCATGAGCATGCGTCTACTTTTTTACGTTGAATCAGTTTGTACGGGCAAAAAGTAAAAAGCAGAATAAGAGAACTACTAAAAGATATGTGCTGAATTTAATAATTAATCAAAAGGCAGGAAAAATCGATAATGGCAAATATTCCAACCTCAATATATATCACTCATCTAGAACGTGAAGGGTCGTTTGTGAAAGTATGGGGTCAAACAGACAGAGTCTTC